>VWPU01014368.1:75913-115444 GCA_013398955.1 Callaeas wilsoni | reverse complement strand
CGGCCGCGCCCCGCCCCCGCGCCACCGGCGCGCCCGGCGCGTCACTTCCCGCCGCCACCGCGATAAGAGCCTTCGCAGGGAAGAAGCTTCAGAAATTAGGGCAAGTGCAGGGGGCTGCACCTGGAGAGGAGTAACCGCCTGCACCAGCACAGGCTGGGGGCCAGCCCGCTGGGAAGCAGCTCTGCGGAGAGGGACCTGGGCTTCCTGGTGGACAAGAGGCTGTCCATGAGCCAGCAGTGCCCTTGTGGCCAAGAAGGCCAGCGCTATCCTGGGGTGCATTAGGAGGAGCACTGCCAGCAGGTCGATCCTGTCCCTCTACTCAGCCCTGGTGAGGCCACATCTGAAGTGCTGTGTCCAGTTCCAGGCTCCTCAGTACAGGAGAGACATGGAGCTCCTGGAGCGGATGCAGCAGAGGGCTACAGAGATGATTAAGGGACTGGAGCATCTCTCTAGTGAGGAAAGGCTGAGGGACCTGGGCCTGTTCAGCCTCGAGAAGAGACGACTGAGAGGGGAACTCATCAGTGTGTATAAATATCTAAGGAGTGGGTGTATAGAGGAGTCAGCCAGCCTCATCTTGGTGGTGCTGAGCAATAGGACAAGAGGCGATGGGCAGGTACTGATGCACAGGAAGTTCCATTTAAATCTGAGGAAGAACTTCTTTGCTGTGCAGGTGACCGAGCAATGGAACAGATTGTCCTGAGAGGGTATGGAGTCTCCCTCCCTGGCGATGTTCAAGAAGCATGTGGACACAGTCCTGTGCCACGTGCTCTAGGATGACCTTACTTGAGCGGGAAGGCTGCACCAGGCTGCACAGGGACCCCCCTGTGGTCCCTTCCAGCCTGACGGATCGTGTAAATCTGTGGTGGTCCCTGGCAGTGCACCAGGCCCTCATAGCAGCGGTGGTTGCTCACATTGGAGCTGTACAGGGTTCCGCACTGCTGTGCTGCCACCTGAGGGTCTCACCACTGTGTGTGCACGGTGCCCATGGAGACTGCAGCCACCACGGCCGTGCTTCCCAAGCAGAGCAACACACTTCTCCTCAGTAGCACCACGTGTGTCCCCTGCATCTCACTGTCCCCGTCCTGTCCTTCTTCCCTAGTACCTCTTTGAGCTTCTATCCTGGCCCTTCCCGCTTCTTTCCACTTGTGCCACTGTTCCTGGCACCACACCCCATGGCCCACCTCGAGGACCTGGTGAGACCCCATCTGGAGTACTGTGTCCAGCTCTGGGGTCCGCAGCACAAGAAAGACCTGGACCTCTCTGAGCAAGTCCAGAGGAGGGCTACCAAGATGCTTAGAGGAATGAAGCACCTCTTGTACAAGGAAAGGCTGAGATAATTTTGATTATTCAGCCTGGATAGAGAAGGCTTCAGGGTGACCTACTAGGAAGGTGGAGAGGGACTTTTCAGAAGAGGACGTAGTGACAGGAAAAGGGGGAATGGCTTCAAACTGAAAGAGAAACGGTTTAGATTAGATATGAGGAGGAAGTTCTGTGCCGTGAGGGTGGTGCGACACTGGCACAGGTTGCCCAGGGAAGTTGTGGATGCCCCATCTCTGGAAGTGTTCAAGGCCAGGCAGGATTGAGCTCTGAGCAGCTTGGTCTGGTGAAAGGTGTCCCCGCCCCTGACAGGGGGGTTGGGACTAGATGATCTTTAAGGTCCCTTCCTACTCCAACCATCCGACGGTTCTATGATTCCCGGACTCCTGCTCTTCACAGCGGTCCCAGTCTCTGCTACAGAGCAGGAGCCACCCTGCTGCCCACCCGCCGAAACACGAGGGGTGTGTGATGGCCTCACCACAGCTACTGGTCAGCCTGCGTGTTTCCACGAGCGGCCACGCAGGCGACAGGGCAGCACTCGGACAAGAGCCGATGCCGGCGGTGCCCGGGGGTCCAGGCACACACCTTGTCCGCCGGCGGGGCCCGGCCCGGCTCCGCTCCACGGCGGCCCCGCCGCCCTCCGGCCAGGGCACGGCGCTCGCCGCCCGGCAGAGCAGCCGAGAGGAGGCGGGGCTGCCCTCCCAGAGCGCCTCCGCTTCCGCCTCCGGTACCGCCATTTCGCCGTGAGACAGCAGCGACCGGGCCGCCGCGATGCACTGCTCCGCGGAGTGCGGGGCCTCCTGGCCCGAGGGCTGCGAGCTGGAGGCGCCCGTGAAGCACCACCGCTTCTCGCCGTACACCTTCAACGGAGGGTGAGCGGCCCGGGCAGGCAGCGGGAGGGACGGGGCACCCGCGACCCGGGGCAGGGGGCCGAGGGGAGAGCGGCGCCGGGGCTGGGGCTGCCTCGCCTTACTCCTGCCTCTCCGCTGTGATCAGTGGGGGTTTATCTCCCCTCACGGTCTCTTCTTTGTAAGGAGAGAGCGGCAGCACAAGGAGGAGCTGGGCTCGGGCTTGCCTTGAGGCCTTGCAGCTCTTCGGGTTGTTGTTGCCTGGCCGTGTGGCTTTTGGAACATTCGGCCTCCCTAAACTTAGACCGGTCTTAAAGTACGCATCTTTTGTTTCCCGCAGGGTTGTTTCTTTATAGTGGCTTAAGAAACGCAGGTAATCGTCCTATTACAGAGTTGTTAGGGTTGGAAGGGAGCTCTGGAGATCATCCAGTCCAACCTCCCTGCCAAGGCAGGGTCACCTCTAGCAGGTGACACCAGAACGCGTCCAGGTGGGTTTTGAATGTCTCCAGAGAGGGAGACTCCATGAGCTCCCTGGGCAGCCTGTTCCAGTGCTCTGCCACCCTCAACGCAAAGAAGTTCTTCCTTATGTTGAGGTGGAGCTTCTTGTGTTTTGGTTTATGGCCATTGCTACCTTACTGTAACTGTTAAAGGCAGGTGATGTTTTAAACACCTGGGTTGGTGGCATGATCTGGCCAGTTTTTTCTTATGATGACTACTACTTTTTAAAGGGCATATATTTGTTACTTAATGGCAGTACACCTGCGGTGATCACAAAACTAGTTGTTAGGAAGCCATAACACCAGATTTAAAAAGTGACCTTTATTTAAGTGTGATGATTTAAGTGTGATGCTCAGTACTTTGCTCATTTTAGAAAGATAAGTCATTATCGGGCATATAAAATACCTTGTCTGTTGGTTCTGGTTCTTGCCTGGTGTAGAGTCTCTGTTTTACTAAGTTTCCATACAGTTTATATCAAAGTAGAGGGCCACATGCATGTATTTTTGTCAGTGTGTCTAGTGTCTTCTTCCTTCGGTGTTGAGTAGGGATGTGCATAGAGGGAACCATAGCAAGGAATATAAGATACTTGTCAAAATGTGAGTCTTGGTATAGAATTACTATCTAGTTTGTTTCTGTGTTGCCTAAGGAGATACTTGTGCTGAAGGTCATGATTTATCAATACTCTTTTTTAAGGACTGTGCTGGCGATTGCTGGAGAAGACTTTTGTATCGTTGCCTCTGACACACGTCTGAGTGAAGGCTATTCAATTCACTGCCGGGACAGTCCAAAATGCTACAAGCTGTAAGTCCAGATCTGCAAGGATTGAAAAAGATGAAAAATCTTTTGTAGTGCTGACCATGTCACCTGCCTCCTGCTTTAAGCAGAATTTTTGGAAGAAGAAGCACAGTAACAAAGTAGATTTTGGAGTCATGGTGACCCTTGCTGTAATGCAGGCTGTGATGTGATGTTGTAAATATAGCCAGATTTCTTGTTTCATGCTCTTGAAGTTAAGTGAGAACAGAACTTGTATTTTTAGCATGATGCAAAGCTTAACGTGTTTGTTTTTTGGCAGGATAATCAGAAGAATTTTTAACTTAACTGTAGCAAAACTTAATCCTATGATAACTCATTCTGCTTCATCAGGAGATCTGGTGATGGTACGCAAGTGTGCCCACTGCTGCCAGTTGTACAGTCTCTCTGGTAAACTACTTCCAAAGTTAACTTTGGAGAGGTGTTTGTTTTAGGAGAGGTAAACCTATCAGTAGTTCCATTATTGAACTTTTAATGCTCATTTTATGCTTAGTTTGACTCACTTGGGCAGCATCTCCTTGGTTTACAACTACATGTTATTTGTGTTCATTTTACTGCAGCAGGTGCTTGCCTTGTAGGCTGTCATCAACTATGTAAACATTGTTTCTTTTTCTAAATCGATGACATGAGATCAAAATAACTTAGGTTTCTCCTGGCTAACTTGTTACTATATGTCTGACTCTCTGATACTGTCCAGATGGAGATTACTCTGGTGCAGTGCATACTCGTACATACTGCACACGATGGCTTTGTGTAATTCTAGTGACAGGCTGAGAGAAGATTTTGTTTTAAGATGTTTTCTGAATGATTGCTTTGGGTTGGTCTGTGTGTTTCTAGGCTCTTTTCTATTTCCTAGAATTAAAATTCCAAGTGTGTGTGCCCAGGGTTAGTGTTCATAAAACATTTCAAAACTGAGCAGAGCTAAGCTTCTTTAGTGCATCTGCAGACAGATAACTTGAGTTGTGCTGACACAGAAAGCCACCAAAACTGTAAATGTCACTTAACCATCATACAAGCTTAATGCAGCCCTCTGGTCTGATGGAGGAAAAATTGGACTGAGTAATAGGATCTGTGGCACCCCAGTGTAAAACAGATCTTCTAGCAAGACTGAATTGCTGCAGCTGGAGTCAGGGGTGCACGAAGAAATTGAGAATTTCTTTTTGTCGGGCTTACTGACGGCTGAAGAAGAAAGTGGGTTGAAGAAAGACATCTTTGTGGTCCTGCGTTTAATGAGTCCTCTCCAAGATGTAGGTTGCAGGTGCCTTTCATACACCACAGATCTCTTACTACATTTTAGACAACTGTTTTTGACAGCACTAGAAAAACTGAAAAGACATTTGGTGTTTTCATAATAACTTGCTGTGTAAGAAGTTGCTATAGTTCATGCTAAGTCTAAAATTGCAACAAAATTTTGCATTTTTCAGAACAGAACAAACTGTCATTGGATGCACTGGTTTCCATGGGGACTGCCTTACCCTTACTAAAATTATTGAAGCCAGATTAAAGGTAACTATGTATCTTAGTATATTAAAAAACTTAGATTCTTAGTATCATACTTGAGACTAATAATATGATGTTTTAAGTAAAACTTCTGCTGGTTTTTTTCAAGTGTTCGTATCATAACTGCTTTGCTAGTGGAAGATCTGGCAGGGGAAAATGATGCTGTGTTCTTACTAAGTGTGACACCACAAATTTATAGAATGGAAGAACTGGAGAGGATATTGTTAATGAGGCAACAGCTATTAAGTACAAAACTCTGAAAATATGGTAATCTTTGTCTTGTAAATTTTGCTTAGCATCAGAGTCTTCTGGAGTGAGGTTACAGAAAATGTAATTCTGATTCAATGTCAGCTTTAGTGTTTCACTTTCTTCTTGGATGTGCTCTACCACTGGCAGATGTACAAGCATTCCAACAACAAGACCATGACTACTGGGGCTATTGCAGCAATGCTGTCCACAATCCTGTATTCTCGACGTTTCTTTCCCTATTATGTTTACAACATAATTGGTGGACTTGATGAAGAAGGTAAGACTAAACAGAAAAAGGGAAGAAAAGAGAGCCTGAATTTCTGTGGGTAGATTGCTATGCCTCTACATCTCAGGTGTACTGATTCCATAACAAAGTTTGTGTTCCTATTCCTAACACCTGCCTTTAGGCATTATGGTACTTACAAAGATCAAATACATGTTATGTATCTGGCTTGTATCTTAGTTTTTTTTATTCACTTGATCTTTCATTTCTGAAGGTCTGAAAGTCTAAAAAACTATGTTATAATTATTTGATTACAAATAAAATCTCTAAACTGAAATAATTCATACTTTAGACTGGAAAATTTTACAACAGTTTTGCTGAATTTCTTAATTGCATTGTTTAAAGTAGATGTCACCAGTAAAACTGTATATGTTTTACTCCTACCTGTGAATGTGGTAAAGGCTATTAAATATGAAGACTTACTCCAGAGACGGGTTTCTACAAAGTTATTTTTAAATGTTAACTAACCTCTAATGAAAATCATGACTTTTACACGGAAGCTGTAGTGTAACGTACAGCCCTTCCAGGACTTAGTGGGCTCCTCTCCAGTGATTTGGTTGAGTTGCTGAAATACTGTGTTCTCTGGCTTTGAGAAGGAGCTCAGGGGTGGTTTTGTTTGGATAATTTTAGCCATTCCCTGCAGTTTGTTTTTACCATTAAGTTATACTGCTTTCCCAGTCCTGCTAAGACATGTCTATGATTTGTGGGATCTGGCAGGGGATTAGTCTGCCCTGTGTAATGGTAAATCTCGGATTATATGGGTGCCGTAGAATCTGATAAGAATCTGAGTGCAGGTTTGCTTGCATGAACTAAATTTGGGTCCAGCAAGATTGATTTTTGATTTGGCTGCCTTTCTGAGGGCTGTTCAGCTCCTGTGCTGTGCTGCCAAGGGCACTGGCCAGTTAATTGAATTGGGTGCAGCCTGGCTGAACAGAAAGGCTGGGCTTGGCCAGCTCCTGCGTTTTGACTGGCATGTCCTCATCAAACCCTGATGATTCAGAGCTACAGTGCCTCTGTATCTCTGATGTTGGTGCAAGCCAGTAATCTTTGCACAACCTGGCCTGGCTTCAGAGGGCAGTGTGCACGAGACCAGAGCATCATCCCTGGTTCTGGGAGTGCAATGCACAGGCATCCAAGCATGCTTTCTGGAGGTGATTCAGGAAATGTATCGTTCAGGAATGGTGTCTGAGCTACTTGTTTGTGTTAGCCTTGGAACCCCTGGGGCTCTTCATGCACCACTACACTCTAGCACATTTTTCTGCTGTGATTATTGTGCATCAGCACATCTTCTGTGGTTAGTACTGCAGGAAACATCTGTTGGAGCAGAGTTGTGGCTTAAATAGAGAAAATAACCTTGGATATCATACCAGGCTGCAGCCATAGTGAGTCTGCTGTAAAAAGCATCGTCTGAACATACTCAGTGTTGTTTGGTAAAGGTTTACTGGGATCTGCAGTGTTCCAGACACTGCTTATCCAGAGAGCTGGTTTTGTTGAAAATGCTTATCAGTATTGAGCATCTTTCTGAATTGTGATTACATACTATTTTTTTTTCAGGGAAGGGAGCAGTTTATAGCTTTGATCCAGTGGGCTCCTACGAGAGAGATTCTTTCAAAGCAGGTGGATCAGCAAGTGCCATGCTGCAGCCTTTGCTAGATAACCAGGTAAAATAGCTTTTGTTTTGTTTTGTTTTTTTCCTTATCTCAGTAAACATTTGTGACATTCAAATTAATGTACCCTTACTTCTGGAGAATATTACTTTTGAGAGAAGTTTTAAATCTATCGTCCGAGTAGGTTCTAGTAATCCATACATTTATAAATTATGTGGCTTTACTTTCTCAAGAGAAATCAAAGTTTTGCTTTGGGATCTGTTCAGGTTTTTAATACATTATTAATAGTGCAGTGCCTGTTTAAAAGACAGAAATGTTTTAATTGGGGAGTTATATTTATCCTAGAAGTTGTTTGGAGGGGTTTTTTTCTGGGTTTTGGGAGTTTTTTCTTGGCTTATAACATAAATATGTCTGTTACTTAGTATGAAATAATACCAAATTAAGAAGATAGAATTAATACATACTTTTTATCATTTAATGTACCCTTGTTTAAGTCTTCAGTTTTGTACAACTCAGATACCATTTTCCAATAATAGTGTTCTTACATAAAACTGCTGGAAGCTTACTCAGCTAAATCTGTCTAAAATGCTTGAAGAATATTTTCATATTTAGTTGAAGCCATTAGTGATTGAATGGGAGAAATACTAAAGCATGTTTTTACTGGTTTTAATTTTTTGACATTGATGTTGGTGTTTAGTCACTTGAACCTGATGCCAATACAACTTTTGTTCTTAGAAAAGTAGTAAGCATTCTTGACTCTTACCAGATGAGAAAGGAATAGAATCTTTCCTTCTTTTTTTGAACTTTATTAACTGAAGGAAATATCTTCTGCAAAAACCAAGTTGTCATAAGTAATTTTTTATTGCTTATGGGTTTCAGGCAAAATGTGGGACTTGCCTCCTTTACCTGTTCTGATGCTTAAGTTGACACTTATATTTATGAGCTAACTTATGCTATTTAGTAGGACCAGCTATGCTCCGGTATAGACTTAGTTTTGAAGTCTAGGTATCTTAAGGAATATTTGCTTTTAAGAAATGTTCCTAACTACAAGTGACCAGAGGAAAAAAAGGCTCATGTGTAGTTCTAATACTGTCAAGCCAGTGAGAGGTTTGTGAAGAATTAGATCAGATCCGATGTTCATGGTGATCTTGTACATGCTGAATGAGCAGGAGGAGTTATGCTGGCTGTATATTGGATCTGCTTCTAGTTAATTTTTAAGGGGTATTGATATTGGCAAAGCTCTCAACTGTGAACTGTGTGGAGAAATACTTTTTCAGCTTGGGTTTTTAAAAATAGACAAGCCATTTCTTCTTTTTAATTCATCTAAATCTGTTCATTCTAGTGCACAGACTGAAACAGTTTTCATAGATGGATAAAATGCATTTTCGTCTTTTCTTAGATTGGCTTCAAGAACATGCAAAATGTGGAACATGTACCTCTGACCCTTGAAAAGGCTTTGCAGCTGGTGAAGGATGTCTTCATTTCTGCTGCTGAGAGAGATGTGTACACTGGGGATGCACTTAAGATTTGCATTGTCACAAAAGACGGAATTAAAGAGCAAACTGTCCAGTTACGAAAAGACTAATTCAGTTCACGTGTAAGCAAGTAATCTGTGATGTACAATATACCTGTGTTATGAAGACATTTGTCTTATTAAATTTTTTTCAAGATGTTCAACTGCTGTGGTGCTGAGTATTTTCCGTCTTTGTTAGAAGTTGCTGTGGTTTTAGAAACCAGAGCAGTTTACCGTAAGGAAGCAGCTAAAAGTTACAAATCAGTTTCCTTCATCTCATCTTAATCTATTGATCAGTCTAATTCTAATGCAGGTTTAATCCCCTTCTTACAGTCCCTTATGCTGCAATATGGGGGCATTTAAACTTACTAAAATTCAGGTTCACAAACTGTTGTGGTAATTCTTTCAGTTCAGCCTTGGTTTAGTGAGTAAAGCATTTGCTCTGTTCATGCTGCCTTCTCTGCACTTCATAGCTTGCTTTTCCTGTCTTCTCCTTTATTTCTCTGAGGCGCTGTCCTGACATTTGACTTCTGTGTACTTATTTGAAAAGACTGTATGGATCATCTGAAACCAGTATCACTGTGTTAGAGGGAAGAATGTTAAATGGAATCTTAAAGAGCGTAGTCCTGGACTCTGCGTCTGGGCTCACCACTGTGTTTCTGTTTGGTTAATGCCCAGAATTTGAAGCATTGTCCCCTTCTGGCTACTGATGGAAAATAGCTTAGAATGGACATTCCTGAGTGCCTTTTAATGCCTGGGGCCTTTATTAGCCCTACTACTACTTTTGATTCTTGGGAAATAGCGTCAAGTGTAGTTTGTTTGATGTGCCGTATCACACTCCTGGAATGCGGCTTCAGTACTAGGACCTTTAGAAAAACAGAGCTGCATCATCAAGGGCAAGGTACTTTTCTCTTGTCCAAGAGTCCTTTCACAGCTCTTTTAAAAAGGACATACAAAATATCTCGTTGCTTCAGGTGGCAATAGTAGTTCCTTAACAATTTTGCTGATGTTCTTGAGCCAACAGTAACATTGTCGTCTGTTTGGATGTGACAGGCTGATTCTAGTGCAGCATTTTGGGTGCTGTGCATTATTGCTAGCTCTGGCTGGTGTTCACCAGAGATGGCAGTCTCAGGCTTGCTAGACAGTTTAGATAGTAGGTATCAGTTTGAACCTCAGTAATCAACCAACTAGTGCTTTTAAACAGACTCTGAGTGTTCAGGAAATCCACCGAATTTCCCAAAGCGTTTGTGAAGACGCGTGACCACTGGGTGCCAGTGTGGGGCCGAGTAAGGAGGGAACAGCTCATTCCTGGGTAGCTGGGCAGTAAGAAAGGCACTCAGCATCTTGGTCTGAGTAACGCTGTGGCTGAAGTCATTTGGTCATGCAAGTCAGAACTTCCAGACATGTTCAGGTGTCTTAAGGGGATGTTTAACGTTTTTCGAAAATCATCTTAGATGGACAAGGTTGATTGTATAAATGACTGTAGCTCCTGTCTGTACTGAGCAAATGGCACACAATGCAGTAATTCTAAGAATAGAAAGCCTGTGCCTATTTAAATTACACATCGGCAATACCGAATTAAATGCATGCTCTGTTACCTCTGTAATATTAAATTAAGGCACCTTAAGCTCAGCTGGTTTTGATACCAGATTTATGTTGAATTGCTCAAGCCTTTCACAATAGGCTGTTAGAGCTTTACGCAAAGTCGTTGAAATCTATTGAAACTAAATAGTGTTTCAGTTGCAAAGAAAAGCAGGAGAGGGTAACAAATTGACATGCCTGCCTTTGGGACAGGTCTGTTTGCAATATGTAAGGTCTAAACAGTGAAGGGAAGAGCAACAAACAAGGGGAGCTATCTAATTTCTACATGAACTAATTTAATGTTCTTGCAGGATGCCAGACGTGTAGGAGAGCTGCAGTGATTTATCTCAAAAGTTTTGATAAATTTGGCTGCTCTTATATTTAAGGGTAGATTTTACATCCAGAATAAATACATGTTGACAGATTTTAGAAATTACTGATCTCAGTTTGATGTGGCTAGGCTTGCCTCTGTAAGTTCTTTCAGGAGAAACACAAGGTGATTAGAATTTTCAGGTGTCATTTGCAGTCTCGGAAGAGGTACAAGACCAGGTACCTGTTTTCCTGGCAGTGTGTCAGTGCCATCCTGTTGGCGCACTTGCGCTGATGTCAGATGGCCATTTTGTCTCCTTTTCAGATTTCCCTGCAGAGTACATCTAGCTGAAGAACCAGCAGGGAAAGGAAGCTTCTTCACAGGCCCATTGGACTTAAAGTACCAAATTTCTTTCACTGAAGAATGTAGCACTGTGTTCGCTTTCCTTGTGGATGAGTTGGGACCAGTGAGATGGGAAGGTTTGTTTCCCACATTTTTAACTTTCCAGTTAGGCCCTGCCCTGATGCCATCACTGCTTGTGCTCAGAGTGAGGAGTTGCAGGAATGACAGATGTGTGAGTACAAAAGTATTCACAAGCTGCTCAGCTAGAAGTTACTTCTTATTAGTATTAAAATATCCCAAATGTCAGATGTATACTACAGATGAAAGGTGAGTTTTTTAAAATCTACCGTGTTCCCTAGCTTGCTTTGTGAAGCTTGTTGTCGTCCCAAGATGAAAGGTGGGAAGGCCCTGACTGTCTGCAGCTCTCCTTAGTTCCATGCCTGTATTTCCCATGTGTAAATCAATAAATCATTCATCTAGCACTGTGTCTACAATGTAAATTAACAGTTTATGAAGCATTTTGAGCCTTACTTGGTTACAGAACTGTCTAGGCAGGCAGGCTATAGAGGTGCAGCTAGGCAAAACAATTTTAACAATGCCACTTAGGGGTGCTAGAAGCAAAGGGCTGGGTTTGGCAGATCTACTTGGGCAGGGATTAGACGTCTTTAATACAATTGTATGAAAGAGAAAGGAGGGAGAGCAAAAATGTTCATATTGCAAACCTTTTCTTAATTTTAAACGTTGCGTGTACCTTTCGAGAGGGGGGTGCGCTGCAGGATTGGAATCCTTGGAGCGAGCACTTCTGGCTGTAAGGGTGTATAGCGAGCAGGAGCAGCCAGCCCCACCTGCAGCAGTACTAAGGGCCGTCCTAAGGTGGCAATAGCTACTTGCTGTCGCAGGCCTCGGCACAGCTGCCCGCGGGGCGGGTGGAAATAGCCATGCGTACTTCCCCATGTCCCGCTGTAATGTGCTTTGTGGTACTGTTAGTTGAGGCTTTATTTTGATCTCAGCCAAATGGCTGCGTACCTTTGCTTGTGTGAGGGACTGTACAAGGTCAGAATCAGCCTTAAAAACTAGGTTTGTAAAGCAAAGTCTTCTTTACTAATTTTGGATGTGTTTTCAGCAATGTCGTTTGTGCATCAAATCCGTTTTATCTACCGAAGAGGGGGCTTGTTACTATGGAAAGTGAAAGTACTTGACAGGACATAAATATTGCATATATGCTTCTAAAAGCTTAGTTCACTGTATCAGTCAGGGACAAGTTTGATTTTCTTTTAACTAAAACCAAGACTTTCTTGAGGCTGAATCATAAGATGTTGTTGTATAAACCAAATACCAAGCTTTCTTACTCTAGGGTGACGTTTTTCCTTTTACACTGAGATATGCCTGTAACATAACATATGCCTTAGTGTGATGGGAGCCAGGACCAGGCTGCTGACTAGACAAAACCATTTAAATGGAAATTATAAAACACTATATGAAGTACAGGAGTTTGAAGTGGTCCTACAGCATCTTAGTCCTTTATATTCTTAAGTATTTATTTACTTGGGGGACAAAGTTGTAATTTTCCACATTTGATAAACCTTTTTTGATACCCTGTAATTATACATCCTAGAAAGCTGCTTTGGCAATTTTTTAATCTCTATTTAGCAATTCGGGATTTTACAAACCTAAACTTGGAGAAAGGTGGCAGGAGCAAGTGGGGACTGATTAAAGAAGCATTCACGTGAATCCAAGCAATATAAAGTAGTCCTGTTTCTCTGCAGTCTAGCTGAGGACAGTTTTTAGGAGTGTAAAGTAACTGCTGCCTTATTCAGGGATCCTTAGAAAGTCAGGAACCAACTTTTGAGTAGAAGGGATTTGGAAATGACAGCTTTCAAATTCCTCTTTTCTCTTTCTTTCAGCCATTGCTTTTGTTTAGTGTGAATGTCCTTTGCTTTTAGGCCATTTGGGGCAGTCGTAAACCAGACAATAAGGCACATGGGCCTGAAGTTAACTAAGATTTGTCTCCAGATCTCTCTTCTCAAGCCAAATTCCTTCTGAGAAGGGGTTTTGTCTGTGTGACTGCAACAGAGTGAGACCAGTTTTATATTCTTTCAACACTAATATGTAGTTAGTTTAATTGTATGGACCATTTTCTGTGTACTTCCTTTTCCAAGCAATTTCAACAAAGTATGCATAATTACAAAAACATGGTTTAGCAGAAAAAACAAACAAAAAATTCTGAGTATCTTTCCTGTTAGGCTGTTCTTGGCCCTTTTCCTAACAGTTGCTGGCAAAGTTCAACTTCACTGCTCATTTCAGAGGCTCAAGTGGGGGTAGGGATGGACTTCACTGTAGCCTACAATAATTAATATTCTTTGGCACAAGACACAGATTAAAGGGCTACTGGTAAGAGAGTAGTCACAGTACCAGAAATTTAACTAGTCCTTTGTACTTAAGCTCAAAGAATCAAAAAAGGAAAGTTAGAAAACCAGGGTTCTCTTTTGTGCTGAGGAAAAGGAACAAGGTGTCGAAGTTTGCAGTGTTACATAGATACTTCACGGTTGAGGGAAAGTGCTATTGACTTTCTGGAGACCTGGCCTCTCTGAAACTTAGGTGTTTCTGTTGCTGAGCTTTCTGCAGCTGCACAGGTTTGGTGATCTTCTTGATGGTCCTACAAGAAGTCACCAATGTGCTGATTCACCTAGGTGCCCACCTGGGTGTGGGTATGTGACACCCACAGTACCGGGCCCACTGAGGTGGCTTGGCTGAACAGGATTACAGCCCCTCTGGAGAAACCTCTGTTTAACCAGGCTTTGTGGAAAGTGGCTGTGATGAGCTTGGCAGTCAGGCTGGGTGGATGATCGAGCTGGTCATTGCTCTTTCAAGGCTACACTCCCATACTGGAGCTCCCGGGTGGCTCGGCTGAGCACGTCCTCTCCAACCTGAGCAGCTGATGGACGGATAACCAGCCGGGGGTGCCTGGCAGGTGAGAGATGCTGTAGAATGCCTTGAAAGTTGGTCCCCTACCAGGAAGGGGCCCATCCACAAACATCCCAGTAGGAAACACACTTCTGTTTATAGCTTGCTTATGCAGCCTTTGCAGAGAACCTCATGCACTGAGATACCAGAAAGCCAAGAGTCCTGATGGCGAAATGCCCCCAGCACAACAAAAACCATGAGCTGAGGTGGAGGCTTTTTTTCAGGGTTTATATAAGTGACCGTTTTGGAGAAAGCTGCATTCCAGTGTCACTGCCTTGTGCTTGATCTGAACTTTTCCTGACATGTACCCTTGAATGCAGAACGGTTAACACAATCTCCGCTTAGTCCCATGGCAAACAAACATTTTGGTGCGGCTGGTATGTGTTTGCTAGTTGCAGACAAGCCGATCTCATTAGAACTGCATTTACAACTTTTGCCAAGCGTTTTGAAACTGGTTGACATGCACAACAGCTGCCTGAGCTGGAATGGCATTCCATTCCCTGCCTCCATCTTATTAGCACAGGGGATGGCTTGATTAATGACAATTAGATGGGATTTTTAAAAATTAAAGATAATTTGTCTTTGGAAGGGCCATGCAATGTGTTTTCATTCTCTGATTTAAAATAAGTCACAAAGTCTAGGTTTTTGTGGCTTTTCTCAAAAGCCAAGAGAAGTGCTTACCCTGAGCTAACCCACAAAATTTGAGCTAAAAACATTTTAAAGGGTGATGCAAAGTGTTTTCAGCTGGTACGTAGCTCGATCGCACACAAAAACATTTCCACAGGAACTGGAGGACCTGCTTTCCCCCTCGTTTCTCCAGGCCCTCAGTGCAGAGCTGTTAAGCTTACAGCCTTGAATAGAGAGACTCTTGATTCAGTGCAGGCTGTTACATCTAAACCACTCAACATATTTTGTTTGGCTCTACAGCCTTTAAAGTCAGTGGCTGTGGTGCCCTTCACCTCTGTTCAGATGCTTCTCTGTCAAAGGGACACTCTCCATCAAACACAGTGAAGCACCCAACAGACAAGATGCTCCTCTCTGAGCAGCTGAGGAGTTACAGTGGCCAAAGCAGTATCTATATGCTGGCATTCACATGCCTAATTTAACCCATAAAATTCCTGCACAAACATATAACAGGGGTTTCTGGTGGTTTAGTTTAAGCCCAGTGTTAGCAGAAAAGCTACACTGATATTCCCTCTCTGCACAAACCTAGAGCTCTGAACTCCAGTTCGTGCTCTCAGATAAATTTAACTATGCTGCTAGAAGTCATCATTGCAATTTAAATTAAAAAAGGACAGTGAATCAGACCCCTGCAGTAAGGGAGGTCCTTTTGACTAGTTTGCTCAGATTAAAATAAAATAAAAAATAGACTTCTCATAAGAGAATGCACTTGCAGTGTTTTAACTAATATTTTGGCCTGCACGGGTAGAGGGTTGTTTTCACAAATGTTTCCATTCAAAGCCAAAACGCATTTTGGAACTACTCCAAGAATTTAGTTTCTGTCGGAGGCTACGCAAATCTGCCCTTTTCTTGCACCATTTCCTGCTCACACTCTTGCTAACAAAAGAACATCCAACAGGCCAAGCTATCCAACAGCAACTAGTGGATGGCCCTTGAGTGTCCAGTTTGAGATCCCAGCAGTTTTGGATCTGAACTGGAGATTAAAAGCCACCTGTTTGTTGATTTTAACTGAATGCCTCCAGTTAGTCTCACTACAGAGAAGGTGAAGTCAGAGGTGGTTTGATATATCCAAGCTTTATCTTAGGAGTTATGGGATGAGTTCATGATAGACACAGTTTTCCATCCACATCCCAAAACCCATGTGCAAGCGCTTGGTCAGCCAGTGTGGCTCCAGCTACAGTGTTGGACTACAGGACTGCTGCCTTGTAAACGCTGACTGTACATTTTAATGAGACAAACCAATTAGATGGCTTGACAGACCATCACAACAGTGACGCAACCACGCTCAACCCCCGTTACAGAAGCAGCAGAATTTCAAAGAACTGCTATTAAAGAGAAGTCACAGAATAGCTCGCACACAGCCCTGCAAACAACAACATCACCCACAGGCTGTGGAGCAAGGGGAAGGGCAGTGAGAATAAAGCAGAAACAAGTGAAAGGAATTAATCCAAATACTGATTTTTCCCTTTCTAACACTCAGCATGGGCACAGCTTGGATTTCAGGTACCATCTATGAAATACAACTGCTGTACGCAGCTCCCACTGTATTATTGGTCAAACAGAACCTACAGAGAGTTATAACATGGCCTTTGCAAAAATGCACATGTACAAAATCACCTGTGCCAGGCAGTGTGTTACATGGTCCTACAGATACCAACTGATACACAGGGCTGTATTCACTGATCCTCCTACACCCACAAGGCATTTCCTTCCTGAAAGCCAGAGGAAATCTTTATCATTCCACACCCTGACTTGCAGGTGTGATCCTACAGAGGATCAAGGGATATGGATTTTGGAATTTTTTCTCCTCTTCATCCTCCCTTCGGTACCAGTTCATACATCACCTGCTGTCCCTCCTGGTTTGAACTAGGAGTCTGGCCATCCCCACAGCTTGCTACAGGCAAGGTCTCACTTGTTTTCAGCATGTTGAGCCCAACACCTTAAATGTCACTAGGTCACAATCCAATCAATGGAGTGTGTGAGCGATGCTCCCAAGATAAAATTTCCTTTGCAGAGTGTGCATTGAGCAGTTCTCAGCAGTTACAGTCCTCTCCTGTTAACACTGAAAGAGACATCGAATAGAAGGTTCCACAGGCATGGCAAGGCCCCACTTGTCAAACCAGAGAGCATTTTGCAAAGCTCTACTTTCCAAATGAGCCGCTTTGCCTTATTTTTACATATGTGTCAACAAGGATTCAAGCCTAACAGAGTAATGAATGTTGCTGGCTACTGAATTCGCTGTGGCTTGTCAAAGTTATTTTCCCTAAATTAAAAACCCCTAAACACATCCCTCTTGGACTGCATGACGCACGGATCATAAAAGGAAATCTCAAGACCTGAGCTGATGCTGAGAGGACACTTTGTTCCTGTTACTCATGAGAGTGAAGGGGACCCCTGTGATGCTGTGGTACACTGAGAGGGATGCGGGCAGGAGGGGCTCACATGACTGTGGGGAACATCTGTTCTGCCCCATGGATGCTATCCAAGTCTCTCTTCCCAGCCTACTGCTAGTCATTATTCAAAAAAGTATTACACAGAGCCACCTCCTTTGCCATCAGCTCTGACTGAGCCCTGTCCCAGTAAGCTGTTGGTGAGCAGCATCCGCCAAGGACTGTGAGGCACCATACTGTGGTTTCAGTCTCAGATCCAGTAACTATAACATAGCCGGAGCTGCAACGCAGGCCACCACAGGCTGAAAACTCTCTGCCTGCTTTTCATGTTAGTATAAATCACTTGACACCATGTGAAGTATCTCTGTCAGCTCTTGACAGCCTCTCAGTAAGATCCAACAGACCACAACATGTCAGAGTGGGAATTTTGCCTTAACAAGTCCAAACCAAGCTACCCCAACCCTTGTGAGCAAAGAGCAACACTTCAGGAGAATAGATGAACTTCGTACACTAGAAACGTGTCTGTATTTGTTTCTATGGGGTAAAACATTCTGTCAAGCAGCAGGTCATTAACACATAACTAGGTAGTTTTCAATAAACTGGTGCCCAGCTACTGTGGCAGTAAATGATAACCTAGTGCCTGGTAGCATCAGTGAAGCCAAAGGATGTGCCATTCCTAGCCACCACACAGTCATAGCTCTGGAGATTCTGATATGCACAGCAGTTAAGTGGTGTGCTTTAGAGAGACGGAAGACAAGGCAGAGTAACATGGCACAGAGTAAAAAAGCTGCTCTGCAGACAGCGAGCTCACCGTAGGTGCAAAAGGTTGGCAGGGTGGGAGATACACACCCTGGAGCTGTCCTTATCCCCTTTGTCCCAACCCCAGAGAAAGGGGTATTCCTTGGGAGCGCATCCTCTACGCACGTGCATTACAGACAGCAGTGAAGAGCTGCTGTCACAGGCATGTGGTGGGCAGCACGCACAATGACTGCTTTCCACAGACATGGGCTTAACGAGGGGAGACAGCTGAGTGCTCAGTCCTTTTCCACACTCCATCCAGAGCGCTAGAGCCGGTGACAGGTCAGACCTCTGCAGACTTATGTCAAGGGTTAAACAAAAGCTAAACTGCTGTCAGCAGCAAAGTGAGCCTGCAACTGTATGCCAAAACGTGGATGCAGGTCTGCAGCGTGCTTCTCTTGGAGAGCACCCAGACACACTTCTCAGGAGGCAGAAAATCAAGCCAAAACAAAACAAACAAACAAAAAAGCAAGATAGAAGAAAAGTATTACACGTGGCTTACAAGGCCATTAACTGCAAGATGGAAGGCTTGCATGCAGTGACTTCATTGTTAGTCCAGTCAGTGAAACTCGGAGCAGTGAACAGCAATGCCATTTAGGAGGAGCAGAGCAAAACTGCGGTTTTCAAGATTTCCCTGGCCACAACTTTGATCTTTAGGTTCCCCAGTAAAATCACTGAAATACGAACTTGAGATAACACACAGGCACAGTGCAAAGCTCTGAGGCCTTCCTGCCCACAGCCGCTTCCTTCCCATTTACTCAGGCACCTGTGTGGTAGCGTCACAATCTGTCAGAACACGGCATCAGTGCTTCGTGCCTATCTCCCCTCTGCCCCCCAAAACCCGCCCGAATTTGTCACAATGGCTCAAGAGGGAGTGAGGCTCGCTCTCCTCCGCTGGCCCCCTCACAATAGAGGATTGCCCTATTTGTGTGTGAAGGAGAGGGGCTGCCGCCCCAGCCCTCGCATCTGTAAGGGCTGGAGACAAGCCGCACAGATAGGCAGAAATCAATAAGCTGGCGGATCAGAGGGCCCGGCGGAGGAGCCGCTCCTTGCACACGCACAGGGGCCGAACATCTGTCAGGCAAACAAAAAGCAACCCAAGCGGAACAAAAGAGAGGATTATTTTAACTCAAGTTCTTCTTCAGTCTCAGCAGGCAACGTTCAAGCCGTCCTCGTATTCAGACACTGAGGCCTTATGGAGTACGGGCTGTCCGGGAAATGCCAAACGCTGTTACCAGAAGACAAAAGAGGGGGGAAGGAAAAAAAAAAAAGTAGATATGGAAAATTCAGAATGTCTTGTTGAGTGCGATCAAGCAGGGGGAAGGTGGAGGGGCACCAATAAGGGGGCAGAGGGCAGGGAGGGGAGGAGGACAGAGTGACGATGCAATGAAGAAGTTGATGACAAATCTCTGCAGCAGTACTTGAAAACAAAGCTGATCATATCAAGTCTGCCAGAGAAGCATAAAATATTGTCACACAGCTATGGACTGACAAGCACTGAGGCTGCGCCCCCAGCTCCCTCCCTCGTGTGAAACGGCAGGCTCACTGCAGCCCTTCTGCTTGTGCAGGCAGCTGGGGAGTTGGCAGAGCTGGCCCCACACCCCAGTACCCTCCTCACCTGGAGGAAGCCCAGCTTTGACCAGAAGCTCTTGGCACTTCTAGGGTAGCAAGGGATTTAGGAGAAGCTCAGAAACAAGCTGCCGTGGTCCTCCCTTGTGCCTGGTGTTAGCCAGTGTACATGGTTACTCTGCAGGTTGGTTTCTCAAGCACAGCTCTCTCTTCTAATCAGCATGTCGTATGTGTGCTAGAAATAGGTGCAAAACAGTGAATTCAAGATAAAATAGATCTAGTAAAATCAGATTTGGGCTTAAAATGCCAGAAACCTCTATCCTTTCTGTAAGAAAGGAGATCACATCTTAGCTGAGAATGTCTGTATTGCGTTCACACGCTACTGCTCTGTGCCCTTATGCTGCTGTTGGCTTGGTGCATTTTTGAACTGAAGTATTATTAGGAAAAAAACCTTCTAGGTTTTGGGTTTTCTTCAGCAGTTTCACAGTATGTAAGCTGCCTTCACTGCTGAAAGCAGAAGCTGTTCTGGATAAAGGTGGACTTGTTTAGTTGAAGATTCTGAAGCTGCAGTTCTGTGGCCTGGGATGCACCCATCCATGAAATAGAAGCCCACAGCATCTCACAAAACAAATATATGTCTCAGCCTTAAAAGTGACTTGCCATTAAAGACATGGGTTCTTAATGGTGCTTTAGGAAGCATCACAAAGGTATTTTGAGCCAGCTTCATTTTACTGCATTCTGTTTGGGGTGGGGGAGGGATGTGAACTGAAAGAGGTTTTGACTTAGAGAAAACTGGCTCCTTTATTAAAAAGATAAAAACAAAGTAATGATCTGAAAAAAAACCTCACCCCAAACATATGCTTAGCTGCTGCATTATCTTTGAAGGCTCTAAATTTCCTTAGCCTTATTTACAGTGGCAGACACAACTGGGCTGGCTGTCTTAACAGACATGACCCTTAAAAAAAGAGTAATCTCTGTTTTTTTTGAAAGAGCAAAGGAGAAGGAAGAGCTGCCTTGCTTACCACTGGGAAGGGCCTGGGCACAAAGTCCCATCTGGCCACAGGTAACTTCCTGGATCTCTTGAAATCAGCCTCTAAACAACAAGGAGGAGTAAGTAAGACTTTGAGTGACTTATGCCACCTGTGTATTTTGCTGACAGGTACCACCTACCTGAGAGGAACCAGAGGCAGCAGAAAAGGGGCTCTGTCAGCAGAGAGACAGGCACAGCAGCTTGGTGCTGGCAGCATGCTCCTTCATCACCAGCAAACAAGGGCATCTGCCACTGATACAGCACCTCTCTTTCTCAGAAGCTTTGCTCAGGTGTACTGTGAGCACTTTATAACTCACAGGCAGGACAGGAACCTCTACCAGCCACTGCAGATGCTGCAGACCTGGGTACCTTCCCCCCATGTACCCTGGAGACCCCCCAGCATTCATGGAGAGGACGACCTGAGGTTCAAGCAGCAACAGACATACCCTGCATGCTGCACTGCAGGTCTGTGCAGGGACAGCACATCCAGCCCCCTGCACACATCCTGCACGGATCATGCACATACACCTGGACTATCTGCCCAAACGCTGAAAGGGTTCACAAGGCCAGAAGGATCAAATTCTCCTCCTAAAACACAGTAATTCAGATGCCAGCCTTTGGCATCTCCCTATCTAAGCTTCACTGATCCTGAGCCTTCACCTTTTCTACAGGGAGTCTCATCCAGCTTCCCCGTGAGAAAAGCCCTAAACCCAGAAGCAGAGTCTATTTCCCACTACTATTTCTGGCCTACCCAGGTTGTTGTTGACTTTCCTTCATCAGCACTTACTCAACTCAGCTGCAGCCTTTCCTGGATGCCTCACTTCACCTGGGCTGCAGTTTTTTGTAAGAAGTATTTCCAACTGACTGCTTGGTCATGTCTCAGGAATTTCAGGAGTCCCCTATTTTCCTTTTCAAGCAGTCCTCGTTCAGTAGCAAATCGATATCTTGTTATCTCACTGTTAGGATATTACTAATATTTGTCCATAGTCAATGTTTTTCCTTAAAGCCAAAGTACTTGAGTTTCTTTTGCTCTTTTGGGTTATTTTTTGCAGGTCTTGAACCACGTGCAAGTCCTTTGTTAAACCTTATAAGCACGTGCTTCTATAAAGCTGGGCTTTAGAGAGAGGCTGTTAAAACAGAGGGTTTGATGTTATGCTGGTAAATAATAAAAAAATAATACAAAGCTGAACATTTAGAGGAAGGAAAACTGTTTAATGTGAGGAACAGTTATGGTAAGGGAACAGTATGATACATTGTACAATAAAACAGGGAAGATGTTACCCTTTAGCTTCCATCACAGAAACATGCTCCTGATTCTCCTTGTGCACTGGCTCCTCCAGAAGCTCCATAAGGACCAAAGGAAAAAACAAGAAAGGAAAGTAGTAAAACTAATAAAAATAATGTGCATAATTTTTGTGACATTTTGCAAATTTGCCTTTGGAAAATAAGTTTATTTGATGTGTTTAATGTTGTTGTCTATCAGCAATGAAAGAGAAGACATCCCATCAGTAGGATCTTTTTTGAAGGGGATTAGGTCTTAGTCAATCCGGCTGTGAGAGGCCCTTGGATTAGGGTCTTTTTTGCACACAGTCTGACATGGCTGTTTCCTTAGAAAAACAGGCTTTGGGGTTATTTTTATGCCTGTGAGGTTGCTCCACAGGCAAAGGATGGACCTGGAACAAAAAAACCAAGGACAAAGAACCTAGACACAAGACGGCACTGGTCACTTGCGAGTGGAGACTGACAGACACCCTCTCTGAGAGCAAATATGATCTGTGGGTGTGATGGGCTCCCATTTCCTCTGGACCCACAGAGCACTGTGCAGTCCGTCCATGCTCCTTCTCAAAGCATTAGAGAGACAATGCCGATGTGTGATAGAACTCACAAGGTGCGTGTTAGAACAGCTTTGTGGATGAGTTGGCACGGTCCTTTAGACTGCACCTTGGGCACTCCTGCTCCAAGAGCCTAAAAGAGAGAGAGGACTAACCAGCAACTCTCAGACAAGCAGCTGTGACATGTGATCACAATAAATTGATGGTGGCCACAGTTTTGATGATTAAAATCAAAACAGCTGAACAATCAGAGCAAGTTTTTGTCTTGTGGCTGCTATGAATTCCCTGCTGGCTGCACGCAGCCACTATTATTTTCTTTGAGAGTCACTGCCCTAAGAGATGAGTTCTTTAACAAGTGAAGAAATAACTCAATTAGAAATTGAAACAGTACATTCCTGAGAGGAGTTCAGTAGCCTCCTCTCCCATTAGCAACAGTGGGAGTTGCCATGCTCTGCACATCGCCCAGCAATAGCTCTTTTCCTTCCTTCAGCAGTCAACTCTGCTGTAACTGATTGCTTCACAATGTCATGCCAGATTTCCTCTTTTGGGTACCAGTTGCTGATATGTGTGAATGTGTTGATTTTTGGGCAAGTTTGAGCCTAGGAAAAGAATCTTGTTACACAAAGCAAAATGGAAAGGGCAAGGAGTTGGAGATCAGATTTAGGAGGTAATGAGCAAACTTTTTGTTGGAAAGTACTTACTGACTCCTCACATTGTGGATTAGCGTGTTCTATCAAGAAGAGAGAAAAATAAGTCATTCTAGGATCTAAAACCATTCAAGAAATCAAACTCAGGCAGTTTGCGGATGATAGATTGGTCAATCTGAATTTTGTGAGAAGTAGAGATATATTAACTTTTCTCCAAGGTAGGAAAGAGAGAGAAAAGTATTTTTATTAAATGTATTCAGTGGGCGTGGGAAGCTTCCTGCAAGGAATAAAATGTCCTTTGAGTCTATGTCGTGGTAGTGTGGTACTGAAAAACAGAAGGAGTGAAGGAATTGTGAACAGCTGGTGAGTGGCAGTCCTATACCAAAAGAATGAAGTGTGGAGGAGGGGAGAAAGCAATTAAAAAAACAAAACAACAACAAAAAAGAGCTGAAATCATAACAACAGTAAAATAAAACTCAAACAGAAAAACACAACTGAAGTGTTGGAGTCTACTGTCAAACACCAGCTTCCCATGGACTGTAAGAGCAACAGAAGCCATTGTCATTCGTTGGGGATAGGAACCATAAAAAATAAGCTGGGCGAGGAATATAGCTGCTGTATGCTCTCAATCACATTTCTCAACCAAGCCCAACACAACTCTGACTCTTCAATGTGCTGGATGCTCCACAGAGGATGAGAGCACCCCTGCCTAGCTGGGGAGATGATCTGTGAGCACTTACCTTCCTTAAAAAAACCCAACCTCCCACCAGTTAGAATGTAACTACTTCATTAAGGCTCTCAGGTGAGAAGTAAATAATTGCTCCGTGGCAGGGCGGTGGGGATGTGGGACAGGGACCGGCAGCCAAACGTGTGGTGCAGCCCGCGGCCAGCTCCAGGGAGAGGTTTGGGCTGCGGTGTTTGCAGGCGGCAGCACGCCCGCCTCTCGGGCACGCAGCTGGCACACGGCTCCGCTCCGGGGCCCCCGTCCTCGCAGCTGGCACACGGCTCCGCTCCGGGGCTCCTGTCCCCGCAGCTGCACTCCTTCCCGACAAGAGGAAGGCAGAGGTTTCTGCCCAGCCTCAGGCGACGTGCGCTGACTTTCCTGGCAAGCTGTCCCCGTGGCACAGCATTACACGAATTTGTCCTTGCGTGCTTCCACCTGGCACGGCAGCATTTCAGAGGTTTGGCACTTCTGCAGGAGAGGCGGGGAGCAGCTGCCTGCTCGCGTCCGGGTTGCCGGGGACCGCTCGTGGCTCAGGCAAGCTCGGCACGTTCCGGAGGACGATGGCACAGCCCAGCACTTGCCTCGTGCTTCCTATCCCAGCCGCACTGGGAGCTGGGTGAAATACTGCACAAAGATGCTTAAAAGCAGAGGTGATTTTTGAGAAGGGGCAGAATAAGCAGACAGACTCTAACTGAGCAACAACAGTGGTATGTAAAACTATGACAGACACAGAAAGGCAAAAGGGAAAAGTTTTTTCACCACTTCTCACAGTAAAAATATTAATGGACTTCACCTGAAACGATGAGAGAGCAAGGTCAAAACAAACAGAGAACTTTATCTCTTCCTGTACAGTATCAATTATAAACACAAAGAAACGAAGCTAGACAAGAATGGTCCAAAAAATGCAATTCAACACGAAGATATGGATATAAAGAGAACTCAGAAATTCTTAAATCACAGAATTCCAGATACCAAAAGGATACACAGAAAGAATTGTCCCCCTTTTCTAGCCCTGTTCTTACACTGTTCTTCTGACCACTGTTGGAAGCTGGAAAGATCTTTACTGAATGCAAGTCTTGTTTTCTTCAATTTTTCATTTTTCCTTTAAAATTTGGAATACTTAGTGATTAAAAAAGAACCTGTATTTGAAGTAAATATATCCAAATCACATGTATCCAAAGTCCTATTTAACCTTACTGCCACATGTTTTGACATTCAGTATTTCTAAACTTTTTAAAAGGCTTCTGCTCATGTATGGGCTCATCTTTTTCAGGGCATGATTGACAGGGTTCTATTTCAAAATACCTCCCATTAAGGAAAAAAAAAAAAAGAAAAGAAAACTACCTTAATGGTGAAGCAGGGAATGACAGCAGCAGACAAAAGGTCGTTGCTTCTTTGTTCTTGAAATCTGAAGAAAATACACAGAACTCCATTGTATGACTTTTTCATGCACAACATTGTCTCCCTTGACCCCATGCACATCTGCAGCCTGAAGTCCTCTGTTATCTCTGGATAACAGCTGTTGCATCACTGATTATTCATCAGTTCCACTTTAGTCTGCCTAAGGTGCTGTGAAAAGCCCACAAGTTGCTGAGTTTACTAAGTGAATTCAAGATAAAACCTAAAATTGCTGGGAAAAAAACCCCAGGAATAACAATGGATAACCCTTACTGGACATTCTGTTTGGTTGTCTGTAGCACATAGGCCTGTACTTTAACATATTGGAATTGAAGGATCTTTTAAAAATCTCATAGAATCCTCTGATTTTCTCACCTAACTCCTTTATACTTTTCATCTGGCTTTGGTGGGCAAAATAGAAGGGCAAGGAACACATGCAGTCAGTACCAGAGAAACAGGCAAGCCTTCAGTTATATGATGTGCAGAAGCAGAATTTGCAGAGAAATTAATTAGTGAGGATTTCCAGTTAAAAGAAGGTGGCCAAAGCGGTATGTGCACAACCTAACCCCTTGGAATGCAAATACTCCTTGATCTTTATTTGGGGCAGAGGAAGTAATTTCTCTTCTGTCCTCTCACACTTGCTATGGAGACCACAATTCAGTATGCACCTCCTCCCCAGGTAATTCATCTTCTGGGCTCTTCCATCACCACCTCCCCCAGTCATTTTCCACCCCTGCCACTCCCCAGTTACCAATGCTCATATTCCCACATGGGTGCTAAATCCCATCAGTTTTTCTGTCCGAAGGATAAGGATGGAAGAGGATTTCTTTGATCTCCAAGACTCTTTCAAGGGTCATTTGAGAGGTGAGGATAGAAGAAGGTGAAGATTTCCAGTTTATCAGCAAGGCATTGATGGCCACCAGATTGCTGGGAATATAATAGTGGATATTCCTGAAAAAAAAAAAAGGTTGCTTTGCAGCTCAGCACTAAGTTGTTAATGAGCTCCTGGTGTAAATTTGTGGGGTGCAAGGACTGACCCTAAGCAGGTGGCTCTGCAGTGACATGCAGCCTCCAGTTATTTACTTACAAGTAAGTTGCACAGCTCCTGTCACTGAAATATCTGCATGCTAAATATGTGAGTTTAGATTAGTGTTATGGAGTCCACAACGTGCTGGGCATATTACTGCAAATACAAGCCCACCGTGCAGACTGTAAACCGGAGAAAACAGTTTCTGTAGGAGCCCCAGAGGAGGTGTAGGCTATATTGTGGGGCGGCCCTGAGTCCTGGTACTGGTGGGTCCCTTGCCTTGTGGCCATCAGTGAAGCAGAGTGCTTAGAAGCCACCAGTCTTTGATCTCTCTGAACATGAAGGTGCTGCACACGCACAAATGTTGCAGGTAGCTGCAGTTTGTCTGTAGGAGTTATGAGTGCTGTAGCGCAGGTACAGGATGCCAACACCTAAGTCTATTGCAATGATACAGAGGGACTGAATTAAAGGTACATATTCAACCTTTGTTCTAAATTCCCTAATTTGATTGCAAAATGACTTTTTTTCATGCTCTCAACTTGTCTTTTGTCTCCTTCGGTTCATCTGCATCATATCCCTTGCAATTATATCACACTCCCTTTGTCTATATGCCAAGAATTTGCCAAGGACTTGCAAAATCCTCATTCCTGGTTGTTTACCTGTTTGGTACAGCATTTCTGCCTTTCTTCAGAAAGCAGTTCTGCCATAGCCTCCTTCTGTTGGGCAAAATTATTCAAATTGCATAGATTAAATTGCTGTATAATGGTTGATCAGCTTTTCCTTATTGTTTGCCATTTGCTACACAGGATTTGCGTGCATTTAAGAGTTTTATGTGTTTAATAGTTATTTAAGAGGCTTAGCATAGCTAATACCTTCAAGCAGTTCTGCCCCTGCAGACTAGAGAGAAGTAAAGGCTACCTCTGGCAATGGTGGTTTTGACTGGAGGAGTTTTAAAAATTGTTTTGAAAGCTTGAGTGGTGAAGATGCCGGGACTGCTGACATTGTCTGGAGAGAGTGTTGCTGTTTACCAAAACTCTCTTCTGTCTCTCTTTGATAAAAGGAACTATAAAGCAGACCCAGCTCCCACTGGAGGAATGGGTCCAGCAGGATGCGGGTCTCCAAATTCCATGTTTTCTATTACAGCCTGTTTCCACTCATGTACATGCAAATGCTTGGATTCACTTTGGCACAAGCATAGGCTCCTATTCCGGCTCGAGGCTGGTTGCAAGAGAACACATAGGCATTTCCTCTCAGTTGCCAGATCCTGTTCTCATTAACATTTTGCCAAAGCATTAATCATATCCCAAATCCCACGTGCCCCTGAGCAGAGTCTCCCTCCCAGCTGCCTCATCCCCATTCCTTGATAGACGGACTTTCATCTCTCTCCCACTCCTTACATATCCCCGATCTTTTCCAAGAGCTGCAGCCCCACCAGAGCAGGCAGGACAGGAACAATGAGTGCTTTGCTGCTGTCGAGCTGGCTTTTAGGCATCCTCGCTGGCCACATAGTGGAGGCCACTCCAGTGCACTCAGCAAAGCACACAGAACCCAAGCAATACCTACGGCTTTTCTGTAAGCAATTAACAGAAGAAGTCAGGTTTGGTTTTCTTAAACAAATTAGCCTTTTAGTATTGAGTTATATACACCGTTGAGAAAACAGAGAGTAAAGTAAATACGTCCTTGAAAAGCAGCCCTTCTCCCACGCAGCCCCAGAGAGTACTACTCACACATTTGCCCACTGCAAACAGATGGGCCATTTTCTTGTGTCTCTATTAGGTAATAGGCTCAAGCTGTGAACAAATAAAGCCGAAAACACCCAATATGCCAATGTGTTAATTTTGTCTTCCTGTAGGTGTCCCTGTCGATTGCAAAATTGAGGCAGCCCCGACTTTTTAATTTCTTTTACTTTTTTTTTCTTTCCCCTCTAACGAAGGCAAGTTGTAACCTTTCTCCTGGGCAAAATAAATTCTGAGCATTTTTCACAGTAACAGATACATAAAAGTTGTTGAATAAGCCAAATGGGAGAAACAACAAAACTAACTCTAACAACTTGATAGTCTGTCTGTAGCTGTGATATTTATTTAGATACTGGATCCTCCGTTAAAGTGTACATCTCTGTACACATTCTTTACCAACCCAAACTTTTAATGATATGCCCAGAACCATTGTACCCAATGTGCATGTGAATACACACGGTATATATAAATATTTGTCACTTGCATGTGATACATGATGCCCTTCACTGGGGTGTAGCTCAGGGCAGCATCTGGCTCAGGCTCCACAGATCCTAAAAACGAGTAACATGCGTGAATGGTTCATCATCACTTTTATGCACCAGACAGCCCCCATGCCTGTACTGGCACTGCCACAAGGTTTCCACAGGGAATAAAATGGAAGATAAGAACTCTTAAAGACATCCAGATATTGACTAAAAAAAATGCTAACAACTCAATATTCTTTTTCCAAGGTACTCAGTCTAATTCTGCAGTTTTACTTATTTTGCCTAGAAAGTCTTTGTCCTTGCAGAGTCAAATTCTTCAGCCGAAGGAGGAGCAAGTGCTGAGTGCCACAGGGATTTGTGTACTTCCCAACACAAATTCAACAGTTCTTAATGCACTCAGGCCTGTACCCAAGATATATAAAGGTGCTTCTCTTTCTTTAAAGCTTAACCTGATTAGAGTCACTCCTATGACTCTTAATTTACCACTATCAAACTGCCTCTCCTATTGTTATAACCTTTCTTTCTTTCATGAGGGCTCTTTGGAAGCTTTTCACATACTTGTTAAATGCTCTTGGTCACAAAGCCTGCTCAAAGTTCCCTTGATCATGTCATTGCTATGGTGTAAAATTGAATTACTTTTACAATGCGTGCTGTACCCTGGCAAAGCGAAGCCTTTCCCACAGTTAACAGAGATGGAAGGCTTCAAAAATAAATGAATAAGGGAGGACCAAAAAAGGTGAATTTTCATTAAAAGGGGAAAAATAACTTTTTCTTGAAATGCAGGGAAGGCAAGCTCAAACAGCTCTTTAGTAAGTGTCTGCCAGACACATTATATCACTGTTTCAACAGAGAAATGGACTGCTGGGGAGGGGTTAATAAGAGTGAAAACTAAAACATTTAAAGTTTGCTTGATTGTTGTTTTGTGGTGGTTATAGACATCTTGTCTCCTAAGAAGAATCAAGAACATGAACAGCATTTTGTTGCAGAAAATGGCTGTGGGATATTGCAGGGCTATGGATCACAAAGTTACTTCTCATCTTTACTTGTGTCCTTTTTATAGGATTTGACGTCAAATGAGTGAGGTTATCCAAACCAGAAATAAGTATTAAAACTAAGTAAGCCTATACTGAGACCATACTCCCCATACCCCCAAAAGAAATTCTCTCACACATCCCTTCCTGGAAAATAAGCTAGGCTTTGTTACTCGTATTGTATCACGTCAATAAAGGACTTTACTTAGCCCTGCTTGTTCCAGATTCTTGTTACACTGTACAATAGCAGGGCTGGACTGGCAGCCCATTTCTTCCTGCTGGAGATAGCAGAGTGCCCCTTGGAAGGCCAAGGCTCCATTTGGGAGAGCTCTGTGGTGTTGCGCTGTCTGCAAGATGTGAAACACATGCAGCAAAACACAGGACATGGTTAACATCTTTCTCGAGTCCAGCACAGTCCTCCAGTGACCCCACTGATCAACTATTTTACCTGGTGTCAAGAACTCAGAATAATTTTCCTTTCCCCCCTGTTTTTGGTGCCCAGCCTGTTCTTTGCTATTATACTGTAAAGCTCATGGTCCCTTCCGTCACAGCCACAAGCGGCTTCCTTCACCTTTGGGTTTTTGCATACTTGGCAGCACATTCAGTGCTCAAGCCAGCAGGAGCTCATGGCCAGGGGTGCAGCAGTCATGCCCAAGGCCCTAACTGGAGAGTGTCTGGATGCATCCATTCTTATCTTTGGCAGCTCAGTCTCAGGAGTCCATAAAGTTCATGACAGTCCTGAGTGGTTTCAGTCCTGCCTTCTCCGTAAAAGAGAAGTGCTGTTGACTTTTCCCTGTGCTGCCATATCACAGGGAAATAGTCATCTTCCCAAAGTGGTGTTCTTGCAGGTATGCATTCTGCTAAAAACATGCTTTTGTGAGAGCTTGGTCCTGCCAGAAGGATGATTTCATTGTACTATTATCATGAAAGGTGTTTGTGTGCAGACACAGCACATCTGGACAGATGTGACCCCTCTGTTGCTCAAAGGGATTCCCAGTTAACCAAGCAGCAAGGAGAACAATGGGAGCAACATCCTTTTGACTTGCATGGTTTTCATCTTTCTTTTGCTTCCCCTGGATTTTCTAAGGCAGGCTGTGAATACTGAAGTGTCACCACTTGCACTTAAAGCCTTTGCAGGTGATAGTGCGATGCTTGTTCACACCAATATGAGAGGAGCCCCCCAGCAGGAAGTCAGTTCTTTCAGACCTCTTTAGAAATGTGTGATAATCTTATAGTGTATCAACACTTTCTCCCTCCCTCTCTCCCTGCCTCTAATTTCTCTTAAACAAGGCTGTGTTAGTCTCTACGTTTTGATGCTGCTGCTGACATAGCTCTCCTTTCTTTAAATTTGTCTGTTTCACACCTCACTACTCAGTGCTTTGAGGACAGGTTTATGCATTCAGTCTACACCTAGCCTGCTGTGTTGCACTCTCCATAATGCTTTTTTCCCACATGCTTTGGAAAAGACACATTTGGTGATAGATATGCAGGCCTTTTTGTGTTCTCTTTCTTTTTCTTTTCTTCTGCCTTGTGCCTTGCCTTCTCTATAAGTGTTGGTCCATATTTAAAATTTGCATGTATGAATCACATTCCTCCTATTCTTACTATGCTCAGATCCAGTCAGATTTTTTTTTTTTTTTAACACAACCAGCCTTTATTATGTACCATAATTCTGAAGTTTTCCAGGAAAGGAAAGCCCCATGCTCAAGACCCTCTCTGGAGTCAACGGCAATTTGAAGGTGAATCCACATCCCATAGGAACATACGTACTGTCAAAATGATGTTTGTTCTATGTGTGTATTTGTTTCAATTACCAATCCACCAAATAACCTTTGAAAGATTGTTTTATCTTGATGTGCAATAATGTTGAAGGGTTTGAGAAGGGTTTCCTGGCCAGCTCTATTTATGTCACTGTAGTCTCTGAGTTTCTCTGAGAGGCTGATTAATTTGCTTATGCAATCCAGCAAACAAGGCAGCAACCTCAGTTTAAAGTTGGGAAATAAAGACACAGAGGACAGGTTAAGCAATCTTCCCAAGGTCATGCTCCAAACAGGAATGTCCTCTGCCACAAGACCGATTGGGAACATGTCGTACCAGGCACCACATGTGCCCTGATCGTCCCTACCACAGACCTGAGCGATGAGAGATGAAGGGCTTCAGACCCTAGGCTTTGGCTTGGTTGCACTCAGTGCTACTGTTTCGTTTGATGCAGATGGGAAGCAGCTCAGGAGGAACTTATGTGTGAACAGGTAAGTGTGTGGCTAAACCCACACCTCTGAGAGCTGAAGGGGACACCTCTGTTCATTCCTGACCTGCAAAACAGAGTGAGTAATACAGATTAGGTTTTGAAGTGTCTCTCTGGTGGCAGGAGATAAGGTCCCTGCGGCTTGTTTAGGGAAAGACAAATTATGTACAGTGAAAGGCCTGGAGGGAAGGAGGGGAAACTATAATGAGAAAGACAATACATTCAGTATTGCCCTGACCCTGTAAAAGAGAAAGGGGGCAGTGACCAAAGCCCTGATTTAGATTAGATCCAGAGATCTGGTTGAGGCTGCAATAAGATCATCTTCAAAGCTTAAGTCTTGACTTTAATATTTGTCTTCTCATCTTGAGGAGGGGCTGGTTTGAGGACACTGCTTCAGGCACACCTTGAATACAAAATAGTGTGAAATTCAAAGTGATCAAATAAACAGATAGAAATAAGTCATTTGGGCGATGAGAACTTCAACCAACACTGAATGAAATTATACAGAAATTCCAAGATCAGTCAAGTAGGGTATCTTAGCATATTTTCTCATGGTTAAATGCCTGTTAGCGCGAGCCTTTCCAGCAAGTGTCTTTTGAAGCATTAGAAACAATCGGCAAAAGAGCAGTTCTCATGGCTCTTTGAAAAACCCTTGATTTTTAAAAACTTAAGTAAGAGTTGGATTTCTGCCTGAAATGCTGTATCACAGATTGTCTCTCCCAGGGTGAAACCCTATGTTCAAACATGTGCACATCTTTGCTATGTCCAAGCCCTTTATTGTTATGGATTATTCTTTTTAGAGGTCCCTGAGGACTTTTAAGTAATTTTCTTATAATTAGGGGTACATGGTGAAGCATGCACAACAGCACTCAAAATGGAAATGTTCCTTACACTGCATTATCTGGCACACTCCTTCTGAGGGGTGTCTGGTTTGGGCTGTAGGGTTTTTCTAGTTTGTGTTTGTAGAGTTTGTCTTACATCAAAAGAGAACCAAGAGAAAAGGGAACAAAATCTTAAACACATTCTCTTTCCTCTGCCACTACTGTGAAATATGTTCCCAAGAACGAGAACAAGAATGAGAGCAGGTCAAATTATTCAGCGTTGGTATATAAGTGCTCTGGGAAGGGTTACCAGGGCATTTCCATTATTTGCTGTGGTTGTTCAGTGGTTGTGACATTTAGAGGGTACTTTGAAGAAAATAGCCCGGCTGGTAAATGACAGCAGAGAAAGGGGAAGGAAAGCAAATGGAGAGGAGGGAAGTTCACAGAGATTTCCTGGCAAGATGAAAGAGGGAAGAAAACTCAGTGAGTTCTTATTCAAAAACCATTTTGGTGGCCTCTGTTTGAATGAGAGAACTGTTTCTTAGCACGCTTAACAACTACTAGGTCCTGTCCAGGAGTACGCTTCACCAAATGTCCGCTGTGTTTAACACCACAACCAACTTTGTAATGTGTGATGAGAATTATTTTTACAGCTGAGCTTCTTAAGAGAGGCCCACATGTGTGTAAATCCGGGTGGGTTTTAACACACCTCTGTTGCACTAAAGAGAGAAATGCTGATCTTCACCAGGATTTATAAGGTAGACAAAAGTATTAACATCTGATGTTTAAGCCAAACGAAAAGCAGCCTGAGAACCTGATGTCCTCTACAGGGAACAAAGAGTGAGCTTGTGTTGAGATGAGGATGATGACAGTGCTTTCCTTGATGATTCTTAGCACAGTTTTGTTCATGTTACATCCAAACCCTTACATAGACAGTTGCTAATGATAAGAAATCCTCTGTCAAATTAGCAAACAAGTAAAAGCTCTGGCTTTTGCTGAAACAATGGTGAAATGGGCAGTGGAGTTTGAAGGAAAAGAGGCCCAAGCTCTTCAGCAGTGCCTCCGTGCCCTGGGCAACCTGACCTCCTCTGTTTTCATTGCAGCCTCTTTGTCCATGTGGAGCTCTTCACCCAACCATCAATATACTGAAGGTCATAATTTCCTAACCTGCCCTGTTGGCTTCCCCGTGGGATTTACTAGCTCCCTCCTTCTGGTGATCTCATTTCCATGTGTATGGGATGAGGTGAGAGCATGGCCATTTCAAAGCCTCGGAAATGGACCTCCAGCACTGGGGTGCTGAAGGAGGACAGGGGAATCAGCATGAGAATGTTATCCTAACACCTTGGCAAGAATGAGAGCCCTCACACAAATGTTTATTCAGAGGCAGAGGGATAGCCCTGCTGCAAAAATAAAATGCTGGCAGCATTTTATTTTTCACTCTTAGAAGTGTGAAAGGGAGACGGGTAAAGAAATTTACAACTTGTGATTCCCCCTCTGAGACCTACAAGATGCTACAGAGTTGTGGAAAAACAAAAGGCTTTTAAGATGCGAGAGGGAATTCACTGCCCACGGTGAGCTAAAACCTGCAGCTTGTTCTTCTGACTGTGCTTGGAAAGAATTCAGACATATAGTTGATGTCAGCAGATGATGGATCAGAAAAGAGCAATGGGATTTTGCCCAAGTCATGGCTTTCAAAATCAAACAAGATTGTTCTTGTTTGTGGCTGGAAATGTTCAGCAGCCTGATACAATCTGGCCACAGAGATGTGCAAGGGATGAGGTACCTACCAGGAGATCAGCAAATCTGGTCAGGTAATGAAAGTTATCCTCTGCCTAGCAAAAGCTGTGAGGACTGATCTGGTGCTCTTGAGAGAGCACAAGGCATGCTAATTAGTGTCAGGCACTAATGAAAGGCTAGCATGGTGATTGCTGCTGAACCAAAGCTGTGGCTGCTCCTGCTGCTGCTCAGAGCAAGGTGCAGGAAAATGCAGAGAAAAGGTCTTGTGTTCTGAACCAGCCCAGCCTGCTCTCAGCTGTGTCCTAGGAGCTGCCTTCAGCTTCCAATAGTTCTCTCTCATGTCTTCCATCCATAACAAGAGCAGGACACATGGTTTTCCACATTGATAGATCACACCTTTGTCCTGGATGGATGCACATATGTGATATTTCTAAACATTTTGCGCAATTTTAGGAGAGTTTTGCAAAAAACCAAGCCTTGTCTGCCCCCACAATGTCTCTTGGGAGACTATCCTGCAAGTATATTTGACATGCATGGAGCAACAGCCACATATAATCAGAACATACTGCAGACAGACGTATTTCATTCCCAGAAAGTCCATGAGATTTTTCTGGCCTGAACAGTTGTGTGTCCCAAGGATTCTCAGCTGTGGAACTTCAGCCCATTCTTCTGTGCTGAGAAGGGCTTTGACTTTAGGAGGATGATAAATTGCTGTGCCCTGAAGGAGATTAAAGCAGGTTAACAGAGAGCATGGCCTTATTTCTCACACAATTCACACAAGTGAGTTCACCCTATTTCTAAGGTTTACCTGCCTGTCAATGATAAGCAGTTTGCATTAGTTTCCTGTTTTAAGCACCAGCCTCTGGCTACCTTGTGTCACAGGGTCATGCCTCTACTCCTGATCAGCGAGTCCATCCCATGAGCGTGCTTCTGTCCAAAGCCTGACCAGCTGAGGAAGAACTGAAGTGATAAGCCTAGCACAGTAGCTTGATCTCATTGACCAACCACTGTGGACAACTGAAAGAGATTACCACATTCATCTGTACATCAGAAGACAGTGGCACATATTTCTAACTTTTTTAATGTGACATGAGCAAGGCCACTTCTATGGAGCAATGTGTTGACAAGTTACAATTTCTCATTATATTTAGCTTTTAAAATAAAAGCAGACCATTTAATTAAATTTGAATTGAATGTCTTGTGCTCAGGTGTCACAGCAGACTATTAATCAATATAGCATATATTTTCAATTCAAGAAGTGAAGTCCAACGCTTTTGGTGTGGCATTTTTGTCCCATAGATGGTGACACTTAGTCTTCGTTATTTGGGAGATTAATAGGTCCCAGAGAGAGATTTCCGGAGAACCAACAGAGCTCTCAGGTTCTGCAAAAAGTCCTCTCTCCCTCTACTGTGGTATAAGACTTTAGGAAAACAATCTGGTTTCATCCCAATGCTGTTAGAGCTGCCCATTTCTAATAGTCAAAAGAAAAGCAGCACTTCCCAAGAACAGATTCAGGTCTCAAGTGAACTGAATAACCTCTGCAAGAGACTGGCTCTCCCTTAGCTTGAGCAGAAGCAAGGGAACCATGAGGCTGACTGGAACAGCACGCCTCAGGGAGCCAAGCCACCACCAGGCTTCTAGTTTGCATCAGCACTGCAGGCTCCCTTTACAGTCAGACAAAACAGGCACAGTCAGGTGCCTGTAGGAGAATATTTTCCCATCTATTTTGGGAGGGGCTCAACTGCCCTCTGAAAGTACCTGCTATGTCCTGGATTGGCAAGTGAAGAAAGACAGACTGCCAGTTTGGATCTGCAGCTTTCAGACAGCCAGTGCTGGACGGGTGCCCTTAGGTATCACAGGTTAGATGCCTCCAGGTAGTTGATGGGAATCTGGGCAAAATACCTTTGTCAGCCTCAGAGAGGAGCTTCACGTTTTCAGAACTGAAACCCTTTTCAAAAGAATCAGAAAAAAATAGCAGAAGAGATAAATTCACCTTGCAGACTACTTATTGGACACTTATATCTTCATATTGAATCATCTTCATCTATGTGACAGCAAAACAAGAGCAGCCAGAAACAGCTGCAGTGATTTTTGCTGAAGGACTAAGCCTTCCAGCCTGGGCTGAGATCTTGCACACAGCCTGGTCACTCTGGCTAGTGCTAATCTCACCAGCATCTTGGAAGGTCTGATGATAAGCTTGCACATCCACATGGAATTTTCCGCAACAGCCACAGGCAAAAGTTATTTTCAGTGATCCAACCTCAAACTTCCTATCAAGGCACTTCAATTCCCATATAACTGAAGACAGAGCAGAGCTGGCTACTGCTTTTGGGGGTAGTAAAACCGTATGGAAAATTGAGGTTGTAGATATAAAACACTCAAATAATTATAATTAGACTCAGGACGCTCTGAGTTCCATGCCTGACGTGGAAGAATCATGTGCAAACAACTGATAGTGAACCAAAGAAGCATTATACATTCTTTGCAATGTTATAAAGAAGCATTCCTGATTTCCTGATAAATTATCAGGCTCAGCCCATATCTGAAGATAGTGTCAGGCAAAGTGAACTGACAGTCTGATCTGGTGCAGCAAATCCCACTTTGTTTTGATTTCGGCCCCTTTTTTTCCAGCAGCAATAGTTAATGTTTGATATGCAGGGCACAGGGATAATTATCGCCACATCTGTTTTCTCTGTTACAGACTGCATTTTTAGCCATGTAATCACTCACAATTGGATGGAGGATTCTCGGAATATGTTTATCAAAGACGAGTATTGAGAGGCATCTGTTTCATTTAGTCTGGAATGAAAAAAAAAAGAAAAAAAAGTCAAAATTGAATACTTACCCTGAAGCAATGCTGAAATTATGCTACACACTAAAGTCCAAGCTACTGCTCTATTAAATCAACTTTTAATGCCTCCTTGTTAAATCTACTAACCTTTCCTGCTCCAGACATGCCCAGATTTCATGAGCATCTTTGCCAATACTAGGAAGCAACTGATGGTAACCAAGAATAGAATGCAGCAAAATTTAATTCCCAGAGTCAAACCAGCTTGTATTTTCCACTGTTATAATAAGCAAATTCTAATTAAGTGTACTAAGCAAAGCCCTGGCTTGCAGAAGCTCTGCACAGACTGCAAAAGCTCTGAAGGGCAGGAGATGCTTTATTTGACAGCTTCTGCTAGAGAAAATAAAAATAAATACTTACAAGGAACATTCACATAACCCCTTGCTCATTTCAGAGTCTGTGGTTTGCAGATCATTGCAGACAAACTGAAATTGCAGTGCTTGGCTAAGTGAATTCCCACATATCTGTCTCAAAGTCTTGTTGTTCTTTGAAGACAGAGGAAGTTCAAGTATTAAAATAATCTTTAAGATCTTTATAAGGCAATGTGACAAGGTACTTGGTGCTTGTAGGGAGATGAAAAACCAAAGATCTGTAATTTTTTTCCAGCTATTCTTATGCTACTGGTAAAACGCCCTAGTACATGGAGATACTCTCTTCTCACCCATCTGTTCTCCTCTCACCCCTCATCTTCCCAGCAGTTCCTGGCCGAGTTGCTGGCAGAGGACCTTGGGATGCAGAGCAGAAGACTTCCATTGTTTGAGAGTTGACATTTCACAGGTCTCAGTAGTGCCTCAGCTGTGCCCCACTCCACACTGCTTAGTGGCCTGTAGGGGTGTTGAGGTCACCAGATCCAAACCCTGAAGGATCAGGTGGGATAAGTTAAAAACATCTCTTCCAGTAGGGGAGATCAGAAGTTGCTGTGCATGAGTTTTGTGTCTCATTAAAACTGTTAGTTGTATGGTGATTTCCAGCAGGATCTGGAACTATCTGTCTACCATCCATCCATCCATCCATCCATCCATCCATCCATCCACCCAGAGCTGCCAGTGTTAACTGATGTTAATAAACCACTGCATAGCATTTCACTATTTAGAACACCCAGTAGGGCGAGGTCAGATTTGAACAGAAGCACACGTTTCAAATTCATAAAAATGACCACCAAAGGTTGACTTCATGTTAGTCTATCAGCTGGCTGCTGTCAGTGTGATGAACTAAGCAATTCCATTTTTTAATGCCATGTAAATGATAGTGCTGTGTTGTGATACATCAATTAAGTTCTTTGAATAAATTAATCAGAAAATTCTGTAAGGATGCTTCTTTGCTTTCTAAAGTGAAAAAATAGTAAACCCAAACACAACCCCAGGCTTTGTGTTTATCTGGTGGTTTGTTTTCCTCTGGAGTTAATTCATGGGTTGAAATCTCCATGCATATATATTCACACATGTAAATAAGGAATGAAAGGCTCCACATTCTGTGTGAAAGGCCTCAAAACACTTCTCATAATTTAACTTAATAGATGTTAGCAACATGCCAACTAAATAAAGTGCCTTACACACATTTAGATGAAGCATCAGTTTTGCAGCTGACTGACTACTGCTCCATTATTTCTACTAATTACATATTTATCTGCCTTAAGGAGCAGTTTTACTATTGATTCAACTAGAAACAGCTTGCACAAAGCCAAAAATAAAGCAGTATTATGAAGTCAGACTTTTAGATGCAAATACAGGACCCAGTTAGCAGGGTATAAAGCAGCAGAGTCATGTAACTTCAGAAAGAGCTGCACCACCTCATGTGACAAAATTGTTTCATTTCAGGTTTTAACATAAAAGCACAGAAGCTGGTTACAATCAGAGGAATTTAGGAATAACACAGTACGTGTGACTGTCCTGTGGTCAATGTAAACACATCAGTGCTACACAAAAGAACAAGAGTCAGATTCATAAATGCTGAGTATTACTTAACATGATACAAAGAGCTTGGGACCTTCAAAAGGGATCAATGCTGTGTTTTGATTTAATTTCTCAAAAATTAATAGACTCTTCTTTTTGCTTAAGTACTCACAGAATGATCTGAAATCAAATCTTGGTTATGCTTGACCTATGTTCATACACTGTAAGAGTCAACACCCATCCTACCTGAGTCTGGATTGCTGCATAAAACTTACATCTTTATGTATAATTTAAATCCTGAATTCCATTTATATAAATTAAATAATGATTTTCAGTGCTTACAGCTTCTCAGGAGTGGCTCTGGCTATCTGAGGAAATGAGTGCAACGTTTATCTGTTGCACAGAACTCTCAGATGCTGATTTTGCTCACCCATCTCCAGTTATAATACACTTTCATTAACTCATAAAAGGTGCATCCTCTCCCTTGTCTTCCCCAAGCAACTATACAAACCAAACAAGAATGGAAAAAAGTAAGCATTATCATATGTTGTGGATCCAAATCTCACCTGGCATGGGCCAAGACATTGATACTGAAAGTCTATGGAATTGCACCTATTTATGCAAAAAAAGAGACTAGATGCTGAAGTGCTGCAGTTTCAAAATATGTCCCTGTCATATTCTCCAGGACTCAAAGCCCATAAGCCAACATAACAGCCAGGTCAGGCAGCAAAAGTTGAGGTCTTGCTGGTGATGAGACTTTGGGAGGCTGCCTTATATTTTCTTTCTTTCTTTCTTTCTTTCTTTCTTTCTTTCTTTCT
>VWPU01014368.1:0-75546 GCA_013398955.1 Callaeas wilsoni | reverse complement strand
TTTCTTTCTTTCTTTCTTTCTTTCTTTCTTTCTTTCTTTCTTTCTTTCTCCTTCTCTTTCTTTCTCTCCTTTTTTAATAATTAATGTATATATTTAGGGATTTTGACATCTGGCATATGAAAGGTGTGTATGTGATTACTGAATGTAAAAGGAGAAAAGGTGTATATTGTACACAATGCTGAAAGTGTATGCATGCGTGTGTAAATGTCCATACATGCTATGTATTTTCAAGGGAACCCAGGAGTGCTTCTTCTGGAATAATGAAGAGAGCAGTAGATGATTTGGGGGGGGTGGAAATGTCACCCCATCCCCTTGCAAAACCAAGCATCGTCTGTACAGCAGGCTGGTAAATAATAAGCATTAATGCCCTTAAACAATGTGTGCTTGAAGAAAAGAGATGGATGTATTGAGGGAGGGGAGATTTGTAAATATTGCCTGCAAATCATTCAGTCCTGCTTTCACAGTGCAGTACTAAAGACAGACTAAATTAGCAGTCCACTTCCCCCGCTCTCCTTCCCACTCAAGTCATGTCTGTTTACCCTCAGTAATGACAAAACGTAGACAACTGTCTGCTAGGACTGTGGTGACATTGGCACACACATACCAGACAAGCAGAATGTTGTGGGAAACACAGATTGAAGCATCTTGATATATGAGAAACAATTATCATGGGAATTGTTGTTTCTCAATGCAACAGCTATAATAAATAGTTGCCATATGCTAAGCACAGATGCCTCCTTGAAAAGCAGCCCTGTGATGGCACAGCCCATGTTCTCCAGAGTCTGGGGCTTTGATGAAATGACTGGATTTTTGCAAGAAGAACTGCTGCCCCAGAGAAAGGTATCTCAAGCCACTGAAGACCTTAAGGGTAAAAAAAAAGGGCAGAGTAGCAGCTTTGCGTTTTGCACGTGCGTTTTGCAGTGGAATCTGAAGCTGATTCCCTCAGTCAGGTGAGAGAACTGAGATGCATCGTAGCATGATTTTCACCTCTGCTTGCTTCTCAGAAAAGTAGGTAAGCAGAGAGGCACAGAAAAGCTTTTTGAGGAAGAAGTACTGCCTGCATTACGCACGTATCAGAACTGCAAGAGGATTTGGTGCACAGCAGGGATCTCAGGCTTTGTTTGATTTCAGGACTTATGGGTGGAATATTTCATATACATATATGCAGACACACGCGCAAGCACGTATGCACATATGCACGTATGCATGCATCTGCACCCACATATCACAAGACTGTTCTGTCAACCTAGACAAGAAAACATTATTTTTGTAGCAGAGGAAGATAAAGAAGCAAATGGAAGATGATGAGGTTCTTCCACCTATTTCACTAATACATCACAGGAGACTCATGCTGTTCCATACAGAAAGCAAAACAAACCAAAAAAACTAACAAGTCCAAATAAACTAGGCAGTCTGACTTGCACAGTGTCCTGTTGAGGCTGTCAGAACTGATGCTATTTTATCTCCACTCCCCATTCTGCATCTTTCTAGATCCCAGGTTCTTTAAAACCCTGTCTTCCTGGCATTCACAAAATCCCGCAGGCACATTCCCAGCCTTCCCCCAGCACAATTCAAAAGCCAGAGTGTTTAGGTGACTAAGAAGAGCCCTGCCCCCAGGCCATTGGGGCAGTGTCTGAAGGCAACTAGCTACCAGGTTAGAGTGACAGTGAGAAGGTTAGATTCTTCTGGGGGGGAAAAAAAATCTTACCTTTATCATTAGGCATCAAAACCTTAAAAATATTCCCTGCCTCTGTATTCTTCAGCACTCAGCAGTCTCAGCCCTTGCACTGTGCTACAAACAACTATCAATAATTTCCACTTCTTCACTTGTGCTAAAATGGAATTACAACCTCAATCTGGGCATCCGGGACTTACTATAACAGAAACATCTGTTTAACACTTGGGTCTTCTGAGCCAGGACACTCCAACAGGTTCCACTAAGTGACAAAAGTGGATGAAAATCTAAACCTGCCAATGATGCGGGGTTTGTGTGTGATTTTGTGTGTGTCACTTTAAGAAGATGGCAGGGTATATATTTGGAAAGCCAGCTGTAAACCCTTTAGATAGGCTTTGGGAAAAGCCAACCCATCGTGCACAGCAGATGCTGGCTTCATAAATGTCACAGAAGGCAATGATGTAACCTGATGTACTGTTTGGCTGACATAATTTATGTGTGCTATCATAGAGAATGCTAATAGTATTTAAAATACATTTTTAAAAGTGTCAACCAAACTAAGAAATGTGTTACAAAAATATCAGCTAGTTTTTAATTTCTCATATGATTAACACAATAGTGTTTTACAGCTATGAGGAATTTCCAATAACTTTTCACATTTTTCATTCATGCAGTCCCTTTTAATCAGAAACTTTCTTTTATCTGAATTCAGTTGTATGCTTTGCTAAGAACTGTTACTTAACAATACCAGGAACTTCCTTATTATTATCCTATTTATGCCAAGGATTCTGATTGCTACCCCCCACTCCCATCTCAAATTTAAAGGAAAATGGAAAACTGTTAGGGAAAATTAAACCCTGCCGAGTGGTTGCTATGCATTTTGAATAGCCCTTTTGTGCATGTATTATACATACATACATACTACATGAACCTTTTATTGGCTAAATTTGTATCTAGTGTATGTTTATTAAACAGCCAAAAAAAGAAGAAGGCACTGTGAAGAGGCTGCCTGTTTTCAGCTCTTACTGGATTTACAACAACACAAGATAGTTGAATAAAGGACAAATGCTCAAGTGTTAAAGATTCTTTTTTTTAGCATATGAAGACTTTACAGCTTCACACTTGGAGTTCTCAGAAGTGCCTCTGTTTCCAGGATCTTGTTGAGCTCTTACTTAAACTTGTCAAACCTTTTTTTTTTTTTTAAGCTGACCTATTGGTCATTAAAAAAAAAACCAACAAAAAAATAAACACCAGGATTTTTCCCATCAGCTTTTCTATTAGTCTCTTAAAGATATCATACAATGATGCCAACATCAATATACAGGATATTTTAACTCTGAATTCCACAGTGCTGTCGTATGTGAGGGACATACAGACTCAGACCCCAAGGCTGCACCTGGCTGGTGACAGAGCAGCCTTTTCAGTCTCTCAGAGCTGAAGAGAAGGAATTAAGTTCAATAGTGGCACTAGAGTCTGCTTGACTTTAGACCTAGGGTTAGAGGCATTTTGCAGTCCTTACCTTAGCCTTCTCCTCACATTTCTATGGAAAGCAAGGGAAGCAGCAGCTGGAGTAAGAACCTCATTGGATTCAGCCTGTAGGTAATGCTGCGTAAAACAAACTTTTTGCTGAAATGAGGCTGCCCTTCACAAGTGTGGCACAAGGAAGCAGTTTAACCTATGAAGTACTACTCAACAGTTCAGGGCAACACCAGCAAGAGAGAACTGAAACCATGTGGATAAGATGGAGAAGTTCAGTTACTCCAAATTTAGCTGGAATTTAGCTGCAATGCGCAAGTTGGCACTTGCCAGCTGTGAAAAGTAGCAGAAGAAAGAGTCAGGACCCTGGCTTTACAGTCTGTTTGAAGGAGAAGTTCAGGCACATCAAACAGTATCTATGAAGGACCAACTGTGTTCGTAGAGGACAGGAAGCATTCCTTCTCTTTTAGCCCACGCTCATTAAGGAGGGCAATTTCCTTCTGCTTCCTCTGGATGAGAAGGCTTGCTCTGGAGATATTTGCAAGTGAAAAATGTGACACTCAGATGAAGGGAAGGGTTAGAAAACCAGTAGCTGGTGGAGTTAATGACAAGAGGTATCTGCTCCTGAGTGTTGCGCCATGGTGTGTCTGAGAGGAGTGGCACAAAGCACCCTGCAGGATAGATCCCGTTGAACAGAAGGACACTCACCTGCCAAGTTACACATTTCACCAAGCCCTGCTAGCAGGAGCCCTGCCCCAGCCTCCCCTGACAGATCTCCTAGCTGAACACACTGATCAGTCAGCAACACGCAGTGCTACCAATACACAGCCTCAGGACCTAAGAGTTGGAGCTTTTAGAAAATGTACATCTCAGGAGGAAGTATGTTTACAAGTAGTGTTGTGGCACACAGTCTGCAAGGAATTCTCCAGGAATGCCCTGACCTTGAACTCTACATTTAAAGCAATGTCTCCACCATTCCTCAGCCCCTGCAATGACTTGCAGCATACCCTGCTCCAAGTGTTTCCTGAGCTGCAGCAGCTGTGGGGCAAGAGAGCCATCACTCCCATGTCTCACCAGCCACTGGCTGCCATGAAAGAGATGAGTATGAGTGGCACCAACATGTCCCACTATGGTCCCAATGCCACCACACTGGAAATATTGAGGGAACAAAGGGCTGAAAAAAGACAAGTGCAAAATGTTTCTCTTCATTCCTGCTATAGTGCTTCTCTACAGCCAAACAATTTTGATATTTATTCCATCATCTCTAAGCACCTCAGATGATTTATTTCAGTAACATCTGTGGGTTTTGGTGGCAGATCAGATCTCAAATATTGTTGCACGCCCTATTGCCAGCAGTTGCCTCATAGCCTTGCTCTGAATGGGGGCTATCGCAGCAATCCCGAGGGACACCTCCCGCCCATGTTGCTCGCTCAACTTGCAGGGCTCCCTTTCTTTCACCTTCTCTGTCCCAGTGACTAATTTCTGATGGACAGAGAGGCCTCTGGGGAGCATGGCTCAGCCTGCTGGGCACGGTGGCTTTTGTTAGCTCTGCTTTCTGACAAGTCTAATTCAGGGCAGTCTCTTAAGCTTTTGGCTGGAGTGTCAAGAGTTCCTGTAGTGGGATCTTCATCTAATCTCCTCTGGGATTGTCTTAAATGCCTTGTTTTCCCTTTTCCTTTTGCTTGGGCATTGTTCCTTTTGGTTTGCATGTGGCTAAATTCTCAAGTTGACGGCAGTTACTGAGGGTATGGAGTTAACTTCAATTACTTCTTTCATGGTGAGAAATCCCTCCTATTTTCCTCAGCTCTGCTTTGCATAGACTGAGTGGTTGCTTTGGCTAATTACCTTAATTGTTCTGCTCTAAGACAGATACAGTACCTGTGTTTGACTCTCAAGTTTTTGAAGGCATAGGGAAAAAAAAAAGGCAAGAATGACCAATGGTTTCAAGCATGTGGAGCATGTTTGAGATAGGACAAAACCTCACATTTGGAGACCTATGTCTATGTTCATTGTACCTGCCTAAATTTTCAAAGGAGATAAGCTCTTAGAAAAAGTGACCTTCACATCAAATTCCTAAATGGACACATCAGCAGATAAGGAAGTGCCCAAAGCATCAAGGATTCACAACTACAACAAAGGCACTTGGAGGATGGAATATAATTGCACAGAAATAGGAGCCTGAGGTTTAGCTACTATTTTAAACCAAGTTTACTAAAAAAGAGGTTCGTTCTTTAATTTTTCTGCACATTTGCCTATATTCATGTACACTCAGCTCTCTTAATGGCCTTCAAGTTAACTGGCCACTCTCCACCAGGTTTGATGGAAGCTGAAATTATACTACAAGTTATTAAATTCATACAAGTCTCATGTAAATAGATACTTGGTTTGAGGAAGGTGGTTCTATTTGTGGCCTCATTGAAGACAAGTCCCTAGCAAATGCTAAAGCTTACTAGGTGCAGTGAATCTGTATGGGAGACATGACATAACAAATTCCTCAGTCATGGGCAAATCCCTCGATTAGAGCCAACATTTTATTAAACATCAGAATATACACAAAGGAGAAATCCTGAGACATCATGCTCCTCCAGTTCCTCTACTCTTGCCATGAGTTTCTTGCCTTAAATTTTTAACTAATTTGCTTAGGTGGATGATTTCTCAAGTTTCCTTGCCTTGCTCATTATGGGCCTTTTGAAACATCTAAATCAAAGCAAAAATACGAAGCATTATACAGGCAGTCAATCTGCTTTATTAATCAGATTACTTAGTCTTGTATGTTTGTCTGCTCATTAAACCTACCATCCAAATGCACGTGATCAAAGAAAGGTGAGTGGGAGAACTGTACTAACAGTGTTCTGCACAGGATGTTGCTTTCTGAGGGAAATATTTATTTCATTTATGGCACTACCAAATACTGCTTTCTGGGCCTAATGAGGGCATTTGTAACCACATAAATTTTTGCCAAATGTTTTGTTTTGTTAAAGATGAAATGCTTCCCAGAACATATCTATTTCAACCATTTTCTGATCTAGATCTGTCTAGTCACTTCTTATTACAGAGACAGTAAAAAATGAATGGAAAGGTTTCAGTTTTCAAGACTATATATATGAAAATCCAGCAACGGGGGAGTTGTCTATCTGGTTCTAAACAGGAGGCAGAAACATAATAGTTGTATCAGAAATTTATGTGAGTTGAATAAAGCAAAGCATTGAATGAAAGCAATTTGGTCTGATGGAAATCCATCCTCACATTATTTTGCTGTTGTATCTTACTCAGTTGTCGAATTCTGCCTTTTTGCTAAAATATCACACCCTCTTTGTGGTTAAGGGAAGTCAGAGATAGTGTAAAGAATATCTGTATTCCTCCTCCTACTCCTGTTTGAGTGTTCACTGTGGTGGAAATAGAGCACTTTTCTTCTTAATCAATGACTCTGGGTAATTAAGTAGTATAATTCAAAGGGCCAAATTTTGAGTTAGGACAGATCTAATTGTTTTTTTTTTTTCTAAGGATCATCACACTTTTCATTATCTCTTTGGTCTGGCTGTTGTTACAAAACTTATCTACTTGTTTTAGCAGTTTGATGACAAATTACTGCTGTCAGTCTGGTTAGCTTTTCCAAGATGTTAACCAAATAAATGAAAACTGAACGCCATGATATTAGTTTTCATTATACATGTGCTCATTCTGTTTATGTTTACATGATGGTGAACTTTGCTGCTGCCTCCTATAAGCATCTTTTATTGCAAAGTTGTTACATCAGTGAAAGTAAGCAATGGAGAGAGGAGGAGTCAACATTTCTGAAACAACAGAGAAAGCACACACATTTCGCACAATTTCAGTATGCCAAGCTCTAAGCTAAGTCACATTTGACCATTCATTTGAAAATACTCTTCTGAAAGCTGCCTAAATCTGCAACCAGATTCTGTTTCAGGATGCTGCCTGAGGCTTGAACAAAAGTGAAGCATCACATATTCAGGATTATGAAAAGTATGAATAACCATGGCCAAAAATAGATGTTTTGGGGTGTCATTGGATCAATAGGTTAAAGCAGCAATGGCTGCAAAGGGAGACACTTCTGGAAAAACAAAAAAACAGGATCCAAGTAGTATGCATTTGTCTTCAAAAAGAAAAGAAGCACAAAACTTAAAATCCACAGTCCCCCAAAACATCCCTCCACCTCAAATACTTGACAAGACAGAGGACTAGCAATCACCTGTAAGATGTAATACACCATGTGCTGATGCACAAATAACGAACATTGCAAAGAACCAGGATCCTTGCCATTTTCAATAGAGAAACTGTGGCTGCAAGAGTTCACTAATTTCTAGTGGTGTTTCTATTTTACTTTCAAGCAAAGGCAACCAAAATAACAGCACTGAAAAAAACCAAATGGATAATCCAAAAGTTTGAATATTTCACAGGAAAAAACACTTTTGCATACCAGGCTATCTTGCATTTTTCACGAAGTGTCTTTGTCAATCCAGATATGATAACAACTTTTATCTCAAAGTAAGAGTGATTCTATTGAAAGAGAAAAAATAGAAAACAATAAATTATAGTTCAGCTGAGAAACAAAACCTTTGGAGCCCAAAGGACAGGGTTTGAAGGAGACACTAGGTATATATCAACCAGGGTGACAAAGGGAAAACAAATCATGTATCCAGACAACTTGTTGATGGATATGCTTGCCAAAGATAATTTAGTGCTGAACACAGAGCTGAAAGCAACCACGTAAAAATCAATAGACATCCAAGTGGTGCTGCGTAGAGCAGTTTTACAGAGGACAGCAGACATCAAAGTACGCAGTGAGAGTGAGCTGTGGCCTTTTCTGTCCTCAGAACTGAATTAAGTCGAACGCACATGGCTTCTTCATACAATGCTAACAGGATAGAAGGAAGACTTAAGCCCATCAGCAAGAACAGAGCAACGGATAAACCTCTTTGACTAAGACTTAGTTTATTTAGTCAGATGGGGGACGAAAAAGCAATCCACCAAAGCCCCCCTGAAACCATCACTATCCCATCTGTCTGTGTTATTAACAAAGACTTGTCCAAAGGCTGAGTGGTGTTAACAAGGCATCTCTGTTCATTTGAACTACACGAAGGTGCAGAAAGTCATAAAGTTAAAACATTATTAAGCATTTACCAGACAATAACAACAAAAGGTACTGAGAAATCCAAGAGGATCCACTACCAGCAAATATTTCAAGGAGAAAACTGCAGGACATGAAATCCAAATTAGAGACAAGCTTTTCTCTTGTCCCATCAGCAAATCAAACCTCATGAAATTCTTTCTTTAAAGATGGGGCATGTGTGGGTGTGTGTGCAAATCACAACAGTAAGGTACATCTCAATTCCACTGCCATCCTCTCTTTCTTCCCAGTCAGAGACCAGCACAAGAACACAGGACTTCTCAGAGAAGGAAGATGCGTGTTATACTGCACGCTCAAACAATGGGCAAAACCCATCAGAATTATAGATCTTGGCTAAGGCATGAGAAAGTCAGAAAACAGACACAAAGCATCACTCACTGACAGTAATATAATAGCGTGCTCCCCCGGGACTGACGCATGCAGGGTGCTGATTGGCCTGCATGTCTTCTGGGGATGCAATGCTCTTGGTGTTTTTTTTCAGACAAAGGAAAACTGGGAGCCCTAGAACTCATGCAAAGAAAATGTCATTATCAATATAACTTCTCAGTGTTTGGACAACCCTGGGAGCTTTCATCAGGCTTCTTTCAGAAATTACAAGAATTCGCATGCCATCTGTTTGTCCCTAAAAGTGCAACAACCGATGCCATTATCAATCCTTCTCTGCCAAAAGGGATGAAATTGACTCCAGCCAGCTTCCCCCATGCAAAGATTGCTTATTCCAGCATGAACTGCATGCAAACCATTAAGCAGGAATTTGGAGATGATTCCTGCAATGCGAACCCACTCCGCTGGATCCAGCAAGTTATGGCTGGACAACTGATGCCAAAGGGAATTTGGACATTCAGTGGATGCCTGAATCATCATCACCCAAAACTGTCTTGAAGCTTATGCACTACAGATGTGCAATGTCCATTCCTGCCAAACTGATGAATGCTTATGCATTAGTAATGGATTCAAATGCACAGAGATATGCAAGTTCCAAGCTGTACCGAGTAAAAGACTGGTTGTGGAAAGGAATAGTTTGCAAGATCACTTCAGTGAAGATTTGGCAGAGAAAGATTAAAAAGAGAACAATCATGTTATACAAGACCTGTGAAGCAAATATCGGACATGATTCCACAGGGGGAAAATATAATGTTGTTTATTACTGTATATTTAAAATTATCAGTTCCCTACTTGTGTTCAGAGTCTCTTTTTTACCCAAGAACTATGTACTCTGATAAACTGAAGGCTGTCAACAAAAACATGCTTAGCAGAACTGGACTACCCCACTGAGGAAGCCCGCACATTTAAACCAAGTCTAGAGGGAGCAACACCTGCAAGGAGCTTCAGAAGAATTTTGACCACAGTAACCATCAGCAAGAGGAATGCCTGACCTTGGCTCACCAGATGTTGGCTGGACAAGACACTTGTGCTTTGTGAGATCTCCTCCACTCTCTTCTTTTGAAAGGTGATCTAGCTGCTAAGAATGGGAAACTGTCCTTGTTAAATGGAAATTCAATAAACTTCAGTGGAGACAATAAGACAGTGCTAACACAGGGAAAAAGTGGTGCTGCTCTCTCCGTGTCCTAGATGTCACTGTTCATCCTGGTGGTACCTTGTCCTGACTGCTGAAACAAGGGCTTGTATTCATGCAATGAATTAGACTGGAGAAAGCAGATTCAGGTACACCCTTTTCCTCTCTCAGCTCCAGCTGAATCTGCTCCAGTTCATCACTAAGCTAGTAAAAGTACTGTGAAAGGAAGAGAATAGCACAAGGGTGAGAACAGGCAGTCAGAAGCAGAGGAAGTGTGGATCTACTGCTTTTAACAATACTGACAACTTCTGCCAGCTTAAATTATTTGTCTGACTACAATCCTGAGATCTTCCAAATAGCTTCTCATTTCAGCTTATGCATTAGCACTCCTCAATCCTGTCATCACTGCCTGAAACTGGTCAAAGCACTGCAAGGGAAGAGTTTTTTGGAAAAGAGAGTTTCTTTTTCAAAAACTAAGCTCAAGGTTTTCTTCATGTGTGAAAAGGACTGAATACCTGAAGACTACTCCTGCACATTTGGATCACCCCAAAATCCATCTTGTCTCATTGCCCTTGACAATCACTACTGCCTGGTTACTGAGCACTGAAAGTTTAAAGCAGAGAACATCCCACTGTGAAGATGATTGAAGAGACTGAGGAAGAAAATCAAAAACCAAAAGCCAAAGCTGAATAAATTGCTCATACTCATTCAGAGATCAGCCTAACTTAGTTTTAGCACTTCTCTCCCAAGTTATGGAAGCAAAACAATTCCCCTATTTCCCTCTTTACTTGCATGCCACACACAATTTCTTGTCGAGCTCTGATAGTGTGCAAACTCCATGAAGGTCTCTCATCTCCAGTGGGAAAAACAAGCACCCTTCACACAGCTCTGGCTCACTCATTTCTGTTCACTAACAGTGACAGCAACAAGTGCCTTAGGTCAGGGTTTTAAAGTAAATGTCTTTCTGCACATTAGAGCCCCCATCTCCAGGATGCTTTGATTTTTACATTGCTATGAAAAAAAATCCTTATACTTTTAATTTTATTAATTTTGTCACAATTTCTTAGCTTCAATTTACTTGTTATTAAAGTAAATCAGCTTTAGTAATCAAATTATTTTAAACACATTTTAATAAATAGTTTGTTTTAAAAATTTACCATAACCTACCATATTTTATCATGAATTAATATGCCTTTTAATACTGAATTTTTGAGTGTTTTACTATAAGGAGCATAAAGAAACTGACATGACTGAAATAAGAATTTCAGCCTTACTGTAATAAAAATATTCAATCAATCTGAAAGAGTAAAAAGTCTCTTCTTTGACCTAGATAAACACTTTTCCCTTTCACACTGATTCTGAAAAAAGCATCCATGATATTCATGTCTCACGTAGTCCCCACCCCTGCAGACCCTGGCTGTGTTGGCTGACTTGGTGGTACAGTGGCTGCTGCTGCATCTTCCTTTGGACAAAGCACACAGCTTCCAGTGCTCTCTCTGTGTTGCATCTCACTAGTAACAACTTTATGGACTTTTTTTTGGTGAAATTGATTGTCAGGCCAAGCTTCTGCGTTCAGCATCTGCAGTCCTCTGATATCTGCATACATTTGCTTTACCTGAATCCAAAGCTGCTTTGAGATCGAGGTTTTTTTATATGGGAAGCAAACTCAGGCAGAGTCAGATGATGATGATGATGTTAAATATCACAGTGTTCAGGGGATGAAAGAGATCTCGTTTCAATCTAATGATCCAAACCCACATTTGCTGTAGGAGCCCACTCTCCCAGGCAGCCTATAAGACTGTCTGAAAAATTCACGGAGCTCCTAGAATCATTCTTTTTCCCTCATACCCCTTTCCAGGCACTTGCATCAGTGCTGAAAATAATACCAGAAACAACTAGAAATTCCTCCTCGAGGGAGGGACGGTGCATCCGGGAGGGCGGCAGGTAAAGCGGTTCCCTCCTTCTCCCCAGCAGATCCTCCCCTGGACGGGAGCGCACACGAGAGGTTTTATGAAGTGACATATGTCTAATTGGCTGAAAGGTAATATTCAAAGGCCCGCCGCTCCTCTCAGAGCTCAGGGACTGCAGCTGGCAGAGTGTTAAATCAGTTAACAGTTGGGCCCTTTACTGCGCTGCACCACTGCTGCTGCTGCTGCTGTTCCTGGGGCCGCTGCCCAGTTTGGCTCATTGAGCTCCCCAGTCAATGGAGAAGGCATCTCTATTGTGCACCTCAAAGCATGCTCACAGCCCCTGAAAGAGAAACAGGCCCCAAACTACTGGGGCAGATCGTATGACAGGATTACTTGCTTGTTGTTCCTCTTTCTTTCTTTTTTTCTTCTTTGAAGGACTTCTATTGGACTACAGGAAGGAATTACGTGAGGGGGAGACCGTATTACATAGTGACAGCTGGAAAACTGGGGATTGCAGACTAGTAACGGAGCTGGGTTCCTTCTGTGCCGGCTGGACACCTACCTAAGGCATCTTTTAATTAATTTGTGCAGAGAGTGATCTCCAGAGCCCAGGCAGCTCAGGGCAAATCCTCGCGCGACTGGTATTGGTGGCAGCCTGCCCCCAGCACCGTGGTGAGGATGGGATATTTTCACAAAAGCACGCAGAACGCCTCCTCATTGCCAACCTTAGAGCACAGAAGTGCAAGCTTTTATTGTTCTTACAGGATCCAGACATCCACATTCAGGAAACGTGTTAAAGCTGTGATTAAGCAGAGCTCTGAACGCCTGACAGCCCAGTCACAGCAGAGATCAGGTTCTTGGCTGGCAAAAATCAGTATTTCTCTAATGGTGTCAATAAACATTGCCCAGCTGATGAGCTTCCCAGCAGCCCAGCAGTGCTTCTGTAGCTGGCTCTGATACACCTGCCTAAGCAACAGCAGACAGGCAATTTATAACCTCCCCTCTGCCTTCTGCAGGTGTATCTGAGGCTGTGTGTGCACCTCAGACCCCTGTACCTGTGCTTCCAATAAGATGTCTACAATTTGCCTTCCAGTGCTGTAAACGGGCACAGGGACCTCTGTCATTGGTTAAGAGGAGGACAGTAATCATTCCATAGGTGCCCATGATGGCAGCAAGAGAACCACTACCTGGGGTTTCATCATGATCCTTGGCCCCTACACTTCCGCAGAAATGCACAATTATTACACCTTTCTGGTAAAGTACACGTATATGCCTCATCTGACCTTGTTAGTAACATCTCAAGGCTTCAAAGCTCTTTAATTGACCACTCTCACCGTTTAAATAGCACTCAGTTAAGACACAGCCTAATCAATCTTCTCAGCATGTGGAGAAAGCAGTGCCACCGTTTAATCTAGGCCTAAAAACTGCACAAAATGTGCAGTCCTGCCCTGGGTAAAAATAGCACTTTCAGCTGAGAACTACAAATCCTGCTAGGGGCTGGACTAACAATGGCTTATGACATCAGTTTTCCTTCACATTTTTGGACAAAGGGAAAACCAAGCTGTCAAATCTTGAAGCAAAGTGTTAAATTCTGCTTTGTGTTGATTCAAAATGCAGAGTTGTCTAAGTCTGTAAAGATACCAAAACTCCCAAGCTCTACGACATTCTGGGAGAGGAGAAAAGATCAGCCCAATTTTCATCTACATGCTGGCACATTTGCACCATTCTGGCAACACACAAGGACACCAAAGTGGATTTAAAAGCAGACTGGCATGAAACAAGTTGCCACAAGAGAGGGTTTCAATTTAGACTGCTCAGGCTCCGTTGTGGTAATTGTGATAAGCTGCAGATAAATGCTTTTATCATAACCACAACAAAGGCAAGGTAAGAGACCCGGCTTGCAGCTCGACGCAAGCACAGGGCACTACCTCACACGTGCCACAGAATAAGACCCAACACTCAGGCCCTCACCACAAAGCAGATGAGGCAATGTAAATCCCCACCCTTGCTGGCTTTGTGGTAATTTGTTCATGTGCTTGTCCCCGAGGGTGAGTAAAACCAGCCTGTTCTGCCAGAATGTCCTGAAATAGCAACATTTGCTGAAATTGTACATTATTATTAACACCTAGGATTACGTCAGAATGGATCATATCTTATCCAGCTCTACCACACGTCATGTAGTCTCTGAGCACACAACATTATTGTACTATTCAGTCATTTCATTAAAACAATAATTGATGCATAGGATGAAAAAGAAAGAGCCTTTTTTCTGAAAAACTTAAAGCTTAGCCTTATGAAAAGATGGTATAGATACCTGCCAGGATGCATTCAAAAATGGGAAGAGGATTTTTGCACTAAAGAGCAGAAGAAAAGGGGATTTTAGAAGCATGAGAAGTAAGGGGAGCTGGTAGAAAGACCAGCCAGATTACAGCTGACTGGCCAGGCTACAGGAACAAATGGATTGAGATAGGAAATAGAAAGGATAGGCAGGATGAAAGACAAAAACCTTTGCTTTTGCAAGCTATGGACTGCAAAGGGACAATATATCTGAGAAAAGATTTTCAGAAAGCTTGAAAGAGGCAAGGCTGAGGGGAAGGGAAGTGAGAAAAACGGAAGGATGATGGGATAGTCTTCAGCTCGAAAGCTGAGGCTGAGAGATCAGATAAGTGACTGGTGTCATCCAGGAATCAAAACCTCAGGGTCAGTGAGGAAAACACTGAGGAATACCAGCACAGAAAGTGAAAGACCAAGACATTTCACAACTTCAGAGCGTTTAACATTCCCAAGCATCCAGACTTTCTGTATCCTAATGGCTGTCGCATTTCACCCTATCTAACCAACAGTGTTCATTTATCAGATGCTGCTCTATTCCCTTCACACGTAAGATGGAATGAACTACAGGAAGGAGCCTTCTCAGCCCTTGTGTCTGGAATGCAGCTCCTCTTGGCACTGTGGCAGAGCTGGGGCTCTTGGTGTGTAATGAAGGGCAATCTGGTCCAGCGATCTCAGCAGGCGAGGCTGGGAGGTGGGCATGCCGCGCGTCTCGTGCCAGCTCTCACACTTGCTTCTCCCTCTCTAAAATGGGAATACCACCTGCCAGCCCCACAGGCTTGTCATGAGGATTGATTAATATTTGTAGACATTTTTAAGAGAGGAGGAAAGCTCACCAGACAGAGCTGCTAAAAGGCTGGGTGCAGGCAAATGGTTTTATTACTGCTATGGCTTAAACTGAGGCCCACGCCATAAAAAAATTGTTACGTTTGGATTCAGTTATGTCCAAAAGATTTGTGGCTGTCAGGCACAACTACAACATGCAGAAGTCTCAGAACAAGTGACTCCTAATCAAGGGAAAAGTAGCCCATCCCTTGCCTTTTGCTTTGCTCCAAAAATCCCTCTGTAGCCTTGCACGTCTTCAGGGCTATAGGTATTTCTGCATGATGCCAGTCACAGTCTCATCACAAAAACTTTCTAACCACTACCAGACATGTTCCCTCAGCCCTGGGCTCCCACTGGAAAGCATGCCTGGCCCTGTGTCCTGGCTGTAATGCCAACAGTTAATTCACAGGCACATTAGCTCTGCTGCAGCCTTTCAGTAGTTTGCCCCAAAACTTGCACCTTGAATTTCCACTGCGCTCCCCGCCCAGGCCGAGGGAAAATGCAGGGATGGGGTAACCCCTACCATGGTGGAGCTGCCATTCCAGAGCACAGATAAAAGTGAAACCTGAGCGGAAAATGTTTGCGGTGCCACTGGCAATCAAGGGCCGGGTTGTCCCAGCAACGGGAACACTTCATCAGCTCAGCTAACAGATGGTCAGTGAGCAACAGGCAGCATATGTTCCAATAAGCACTGACATCAGCACAGATGGAGGGTGGGCAGGAGGCTGGCCCTGAAACATAACCTGACATTTCCTTCTCATTTGGTGCTGCATTGTTATAACTCACACAGGAAGATTAGCAGGGAAAAGTGAATAGCATTAGGGAATCTGCTCAGGAACCGATTACTAACACTTCACTGCAGTTTTAGATTTTTACTTAACCAGAGTGCAACATTGTTAACAACATTCAGGGGCAGAAAAGGAAAATGCACTGGGTTTTAACGATGGGGCTTTATTTTCATCACAGACAGGTTTTCCCAAGAACACTAATTAACAGATTGCCACCTTCTAGGAGTCTAGATCTCCAGTTCCACTATTTCTACAGCCTTTTCTTTTACTCCTTCCATCCCTCCCCCAACAAAATGCACCCAAATACCCCACAGGATTAAATAAAGCTCCACAACACGTTGTCACAAAGGGCATAACTTTCCTCAGCCCAAAATAAACTTTAATGCTTGCTACAAAAGATAGAAAAACAGCCACAAAAGGAAAAGAAAATTAAAATAAAATATATATTCCCACTGATGAACATTCAATATAAAATAGGATCCAAAGGAGACAATAGGATCCTTGGAATCAACAACAGATTGATCTGGGACCCAGAGAATCAGTATACAAACAGGTTACACACAAGCTGTATACTTATAGACTTGCACTGAGGATAATGGGCAAGCATGCTGCATGGCTCCAAAGTGCCTCTTCGTGACAGACAGCAAGATGTCAAGTAGATACATCCAAATGATGTAAGTGTACAGCTGTATCACAGGCAGATATTAAAGAAAGGCAACATGTGCAGCCACGGCCTTCTGTTACCTCGTGAGATACCTTTAGAAGCCTTTTCCTCCGCTAGCGCGTGGGAAAGTTTAGCAGGCACCTCCCTTCAATGCTAATGGGACTTGTATGTACATCCATCTCTTGTGTCAGCAGAAGAACAGACCCTCCAGTGAAGCCTGTCTGCATTCCTGGGGGACTGCCAAGCTGTTTTGGAAATGGCAAGTGCTTCCATCTCTGTTCCTTGCGCCTTTCTTTGGAGAGCATGAATTTGGTCAGAGATTTGCAGCCTGGATAACCCCCTGTACATCCTTCTGTTTATTCACAGTTTCTTCTCTGGAGCTTTACCCAGATGCTCTGCAGTTGTATAGCCCAGTTCACACAAGGATCTCCTGCCCTTCTTCAAACTACAATCTCTCTGAGAGGTGAGTACAGCTCTTCAGCAAAGAGCTGCACAGGGAGTCATCTGCTGATATTTTCAAGTGGCTCCTGGTTTTGCACAGCTCAGTATCTGGCCTCAGCATTCAGAGTTATTGGGGTAATATTCCACATATTTAGTGGCCACGCACTGCAGCAATCACTTCCCATGTCTCTAAGCTTCCTAGAAACTTCTAAAGATGGCAGGCTGTGCTCCAGCCAATGACAATGAGCGTCACAAGATTTTGGTTTATCTTGAGCAAGGTCACAGAGTTAGTAAATGACAGATCTGGGAAGGTGCAGGGGAATCAATCAGGTTTCCTAACTCTGACCCCTATCCTAATGATTAGACAGAATCCTCTTACAGCAGAACAAATTAGATATTCATCAACTCTGAACACGTGTGTTCAGTGGGAACTCCCTAATGAACGGTGTGTGTCAATGAGTGGACAGACACACACAAACTGCAGATTGCTGCGTAAGGAGCAAGGCGTCCCAAGACTGTGCTCTTGTTGCTAACTTCCAGAGGCAAGCACTGCAACTCTAGCAAAGCCATTTAAGAACACTTTTAACCTGAGAAGACTGAGTAGCTGAGCCATTTTTGATTCATTTCAAGCACAAGGATGCCAAACTGCTGAGAGATGCCCATTTTATGCTCTGGGCTGTGCTATGCTTTATGCCATCAATGACTTTCAGTATCAAAAAGTCGATCTGCAAGTCTGGGACTGTGCTCTTAGAAGTCCATCTCTTTTAGTTGTTTGGGGAATGGTGTTCCAGTCATAGGGGATGCTTTGTTCCTTTCTTCCACTACATGTACAACCAAGGCTTGTACATACTTACTGGTTTGGTGCAGTCTCACTGTTCCAGTTACACCAAAGACTGTATTTCAATCATCACCATTTAGTCCTCTGGCAAATCTTCACTGAGGTTAAAGCAGTGCAGATCCTTTATGGTGAATGGTCTTCTTACACAGAGGCGGAAGAGAGTAAATAATAGCCAAAGTCAAAATTTAAAATCCAAAGCATGTGTTTTAATTGTAGCACTAATGCTGACTGTTTACAAAACAGCTGCAGGGTGAGCACATACCGCCAGTATCTGCCAGTTAAGAACATTTGGAATGACATTTAACAAATGAAGCGTTTCAGGATCCAGAAGGATTGGTTTGGTTTCATATAATGTGCTTTTTATGAATAAAAACAATTTTCTGTATCTCTGTTTGCCCTATGAGGCAAGTGGGGCATTGGGATTATTTATCCAACAAAACAGGCCCTGAGTGTGCTGTTTCGGGACAGAGGTAGTTTTTCCAGGAAAATCAGCAGCCAAAGGCTGTTAACATTGCTTAGATCCACAGAAGTTCCTGCCTCCGTGTCCATCTGTTAAGGAATCAACCTGGCCAAGGTACCTGAGCATTCCCTTCTAGTGAGTCCCTCAGTTCTCTGAAGCAGTATGGTTAAGGACTTGAACAGATGGGTAATCTGAGCAAGGAACAGAAAGAGGGGAGATTGCTTCCACCTCTCCTTCACTCTCCAGCTTCCTGATCCTCAGAATGAGCAGGACAGTCGTGTTTATGGAAATAAAAGTTCTCTCTCTCTCTCCTGTGCCTCACCTTCATTCTGACTCCCTGCAGCCATCATTCCTGATGTAAGGCATCTACTTGTCAAAAGTTAATCTGTATTGCTGATCGCATTAAACTGAGTGGTGAGATGGACATGTCAGATGGGAGACACATCTTACAGAAGGACCTGGGCAGAATGGAAAACTGGGATAGCAAGAGCAGTATGAAGTTTAACAAACAGAAGAGCCAAGTCCTGCACCTGCCGCAACACAGCCAAAGTGTTCTACACAGGCCAGCATCTGTGTGGCTGCGGATCAGCCTTGCTGGAAGGGACCTGGGGCTCCTGGTGACAACGAGCTGAACAGCCCTCAGGAGAATGCTGCTGCAGCAACAAAGGCAAAGCAGAGCCTGGGCTGCATCTGCAGGCACCTTGCTAGCAGAGATAGAGGTGCAGTTAGCCCACTCTACACAGCGCTTGCTAGGCCACAATTAGAGTACTGCGTCCAGTTCTGGTCCTCAGAGCTCAAGAAAGAGAAAAAAAGAGTATTTCACTGAAAGACTGGAGAGGATCCAAAGGAATTCATGAAGTTCATCAAAAGGCTGGAAACCTGCACTGTATGAAAAGGCTGAAGGAGTGAAGTCTTTCCTCCTGGAGAAGAGAAGGCTCAGAAGGAACCTCAACACAGTACTCCAGTACTTAAGGGGCAGCTACAAAGAGGACAGGGGCTCTCTATTCACAAGGGTCCATGTGGAGAAGACAAGGGGCAAGGGGTACAAGCTGCATCAGGAAAGGTTTCATTTCAATATAGTAAATAAATTCTTTACAATAAGAACAATCATTCATTGGAACAATCTCTGCAGGGATGTGGCAGGGTCCTCATCACTGGAGGTTTTCCAGATGTGATTAGACAGGGTGCTGAATAATCTCATCTGGGCTCCTTCTCCCATGGAAGGCTGCGTCAGGTGATTTTACCAGGCCCCTTCAAACCTGGGCTGTTCTATGATTCTGTATCTCCCACAGCTTAAAAAACCCAAACAAGTTTTACAAAATGCTTTGAGAAGCGAGGCTGGTTTCACCTTAATGTGGAGCAAGTCCTTCTGCTAAAGGGAAGGGAAGGTCCTGTGTTCCCTCACCTGCTTCTAGCTACCAGTGTCTGTCCCTTCTTTTTGCTGGCCACAACAGACAGATTAACTGATGAAAAACCAGTGTTTGTTGTGAGTTTCTTGGGGAGGTTAGCTCTCAGGCAAGCCTACGCCCTGACTTTGTAAACAAGGCATGAACAAAGCAAGTCTGTGGACAGCAGTTTTCAATTTGCTATGAAAGAGTCCACTGGAAATTTTCAGGACAGACAAGAGTAGTATCGTTTGACTTCAACTTCTGTGGACACACAGGCACAAACATGTCCAAGCAGTAAGTGATAGACACTGGTGGGTCTTGTCTTCAATTCCAACCACTGGAGCTGCAAAGTGCAACCACAGGCAAGACCTGTAGTGGATGTGCTACACCCACAAATAAAATCTCATTCAGGCAGAGAAGTGAAACCAGGGCAGTGTCAATTCGCTGGAGGCTTCCTGAACGCTTGCCTTGGGGGCACTGAGAGCAGGGGCCATAAGACACAGAAGAGTCTCTACTGAGAGCACAGCCTAGAGCATATCCTGAAAAAGCAGAGCAAATGATGCAGCTTCTTCTCCTGACGTCCTCACCAATATGAAGGCTCCAGGGACAGGTTAGAGAGCTGCAAATAGAGACATCCCAGCAAAACTTGCTCTGAAGCAGCATAAACGGAGCAGTTCTGACAAGGCTCATGCAATGTTAGGAGCATATTTGTGCAGGGACTGGCAGTGTCTCACAAGCAATTGCAGGTGCCTGATCTTAATGCTAGCAACTGCTTCTTTTTGTCTGTACTGTAGCCAGGACTTGTGAGTGTGAGAGAGATTGAATGCTTTGTAATGAAGGTATATTGTAACATTTCTCTCCAGGTGGCACTTTGTTAACAACAATTAGATCCTGATTGATCTTTGAAGGGCTAATTCTTATGTAGTTTGCAAGGGTCCTACAAGGAGCAAGTGTTGAGTGGGGGCACTTTAAAAGTATTAGTGAGGGGGAAAAAAAACCCCAGAATAGTGCCATAAGAAATTTGCAATACAATGCCCAAGCCTCCTTTGCACCCCACAGTAATTTGTTCTTATTCCTGTTATTATCCCCTCGGGCACTAATGGTCACTTTATTAATTAGTTGAAAATTGCATTCTAGGTCAAATGGCAGCTTTTTTCCCTCCCATTGTTGCAAATTGCTAGTGGTATGGCCCAGTAAATGGCAGTGTTACTGCAAAATGGGAAAGATCCTTTGCTTTTCAAGATAAAGCCTATGGACCAGCTGCACTTTCCATGACATTTCTAAGCAGAGCATTTCCCCAGGCCTGCTTTTAAGCAGTTAGGAATTAAACAGAACTCACTGTCATTGTTAAGATTTCTAATCATAGGCTGTTACTGTATTTGCTCTCACTCTCCTCGCCCTCCCCCCATTTTAATTCTAGACAGCCTGTTTTCTAAGGTGCATCTCTGCAGTGCTTAGCCTCATTTTCCAGCAAAGTAGGCAGTGTGTTTAGGTGCCTTCATTTCTGGTGCTCTGATGGAAATACTTTAGAGACATCTGCTTTTGCAGAAGAGGACAGATGCTTGGCTTATTTCTGAGAAATAAGGCCCTGTCTGTGGCCTCTGAAGTTAGAGACATGAAAATTACAAATCACTCTTGAAAATATTTGCTGGCTACTGAATGTAGAAATAGAGCAAACCACAGTCTCAGAAAACAAAATGGAAATTACAGATTTTGTGAAAGTTTTTTCATAAAGAAAACTCCTACTGGGGACAATAGATGTTTAGCCTTTAAACCAGGGGATCAGCCCACCAGAAGTGAACATCAAAGCAGTCTATTTTCCATTAACTACTTTCTGCAGCCTACTGTGCTGGATGCAATCTGTCATGCCAGTTTGTAGTCCAGCAGTCAGGGAAACTACCAGAAGTCAGAAGGCCTGGGCTAGTTTCCCAGCACTGTCAGCCTAACACATCTAAAAGGATGCAGTTAATATGAAGTAAGTTGCACAAGCCGGCTAAGACAAAGCATAGCCTTTAATTTCTTGGTTTTCAAGCAACCCTGGCCTCATAACTGCTTAATTTTCTTCTGTAAAATTACTTTTAAACTAGTATATCTTCTGTTCTGGTAGGCCCAACTTAAAATCAACAGAATTCAGGAAAATGAAAGCCCTTCCCTCTGGTCCTTCGAGGATTTATCTGAAGTCATATAAAGAGCAAGATAACTTTTTGTATGGGAGAAAAATGCTACAGAGTGTCTTACAGAAATTTCACTCACACTACTCTCACATCCCTAAAAGTACCACGGCTTTGTGACTGAAACTATTTCCCCTCAAAGGATAGCTCATATCCAGCACACCGAGAGGCATCTCATCCTCCAGCAGGCTGGACACTCATCCTCTCAAAACCTAAATGCTCGAGCTGGCACCAGCTGTAGCCCCTAGTGAGCATTACACTGAGCAGTTAACAACCCCCTGATTCACTGCACTGCTGGATCATAAGGACAGAAGAAAAGCTTTATTTCTCTTTCTTTTTGCCCTCTCCTGTCTCCCCTCTCTTCCTAACTTCTAATATCATAAACGATCAGCCTTGCTAAGCTGGGCTCTTTCTACAGGCAGATGGAGGTGTTTATGAGGGAGAGGGATGGTGAAGTGATTAAGCAATAACACGTCAGTGTAAACAAATGCACAGCGACAAATTTGGGACTTCTTTCCTACTCCCAACAAGGAAGTGTTAAGACATGCAAACTGGCTCCTGTTAGCACTTAATATTTTTTTATGCCATTTTTTAATTTGCTTGGAGCAAAAGTTTCTTACAGCACTATTTGTTGCCAAGAATTAATATAGTAACCAGCAATGCAAAGAAGTAAAAGAATTCCCTCCTCAAAATAAAAGAAGGCTGAATTTGCAGGTTATTATTTCTTTTGTTCAAAAACTTCAGGAAATCATTCAAAATCTAATCTTTATTTAAAGCATAAACCACAATCAATGCCTCAATGCTATTGGTATCACACAATTACAAAATGAGCCTAGATATGCAGGTAGTCAATAAAAACCACAAACAAATCTGCATTAACTGTATTCCAAACCAATATATACTCAAGGTTTCTGATTTGTTTTTAAAACCTAGAAGTTTTGGTCTAGATGCACTGGCCACCTTCTAAATGCTCTGTGCTACTGTACATCAACTGTGTAGCTGCTCTCCCTCTTTTCTTTGGAAATGCAGTTTCACAGTGGATACGTTTGAAACTTTCCTATTTGCTCCTTTGTGAAATCCCCCCTCTGCATAGGGAAGGTGGAGTAGAAATTAAATCACACCTACGAAATGAAGGCTTTGTTGAGGAGGGAAGTATTGCAATTTGCTCAAAGATGGTGAAGATTTGGGGACAGCCTTATCACCCTACTTAAATGTGGTGCTCCTTCATATGCGTATTATGTAACAAGAGGTCCAGCTTTTTCACCAGCACCCTGCCTCAGACCTCCATAAACTTCACTGGAATTGAAAACTCGCCAGCAGAATGCAGATCAGAAAGACTGAAGGACCTGATGGGTAATTAAACTAGGGGACAAAGATGATTATCAAAAGGCAGCACATGATACACTTACATCCCTTTTAGATGAACTGCATCATGATCACAAGTGAAAATTAAAGTATTATCAGGCAGTAAATACAGAGCCTGCTGGTCGTCTTCTATTAACAAACACCCTTTTGCCTAAAATAAAGCTGAATGTGATGAAGGTAACTCCTGAATTGTCCTTGATCTAAATTTTCTAAATGCCATAAATGCCATGCAAGTTTCTCATCACTTTTCCAAAAACTATGATTGCTTTCACTGAATAATGAATTTTTAAGCCACCTAAAGCATATTTAGGAAACACACCTGATATCAGAATAGCTCTTACAGTACAGTTTTGCTCTTTAATATGAGTCCAAAAGACAGCTGCAGACTTGGGGACCTAATTTTTGAGACAGTCGGTACTATTTTCTACTAAAAAGACTGTAGTTATCAAGCATATTCAGAGAGCTTATATTCAGGATTGGTTTCTGTGCCTAGTATTTCTCGTGTCTTCTGGCATGAAAAAGAGAAGCTTAATACATTTGAAATATAAATGGATTAATATAAAAAAAACATGCCTAGATTAACTATATTAACAATTAATATATCCCTGTTTATCTATGTGACCACTACTAATAAAAGGTCATCCGATAAGTGATCTAATATGCAACTGGGAAAATAAGAACCAACACAAAGACAAAAGCCTCGAAATATTAAATGTTATATGCACCTATCCCTTGCATTCTGTCTTGTCCTTGCTTCCCTAGCCTGTGTAACTTTCAGGTTTGTGATTGTATCTGATCACCAAATCAAGTCCTTCATCTCCAAAGGAATGGTAAACAGTAGCCACAAATATCATCACTGAGGAGAGGAGAGTCTCTTAGTGATGCTTATTGGCGATTTACAATTTTGATATCAAATATGAACACCCAGTGCAGAATACAACGCTATGTGACTGAAATTCTGCACTCAGAACAGTTCTTTGCCCCAAAGAAATGCCTATCTCCCTGTTTCTCAGAATCACACAGAGTCACAGAATACGCCCAGTTGGATCATCAAGTCCAACTCTGGCCCTGCCCAGCATCATCCCCAAGAGTCACATCATGTGCCCAAGAGCATTGTCCAAACTCTTCTTGAACTCTCTCAGGCTTGGTGCTATATATTTGTATTTGTAGTTTCTAGAGATATGGGAGACAGCAATTGCAATTTCTACAGCTGATGCCCTGCCTGCACTCTGATTTCAGGCGTGTTGGTGAGTTTTAAGGTGTGCACTGCCATAGCTGCTACTCAGGCAATGAGCAGCACCTAGCACAGGATCAGAGTTAGTAACTGGTTTGGATTCCTTACCTGAACAAATATTCCAGACTGTAAGGTCAATGGGTTTTAATACAATAAAGATGTATTTTCCCAGCTGGCACAAGCAAAACCAAACATTAGACCTTCATTTTGTAGTAAGATTAAATAAATTTAGGCTGGCAAGTTCTCAGACAGAATACCCTGCCAGCTGCCCCTGTCTTTTACAGACAACTCTTCAATTCATCATGTGTAGTCTCAATGCCATACTTCTAGGTAAAAACTGTAGGCTAAACTTGATGCCTGATTACTAAACTAGGGCTCCAAAAGCAGTACAAGCCAGAAAGCTCTACGAGTATCAGTTTCAAAAACATACTCTTTAACAAATGAGCTTCCGAAAAATGAACCACAAATGAACCACGTTTGTGGTGGGCACTGTTGAAACACAGTGTACCCATTAGCCTGGCTATGGGTGAAAAAGGTCTGGGTGTCAGCTGCAAGGTCTAGGAAAGCAATGAACACAAGGTCCTCATTCTGTAGGGATACACAAAGGCACTTGGCTGGTTTGTAGCCATTTTCAGTTTTTCCAGCTGTTTTCAGCCCCCAGGCCATATCTATTGTCTTGACACCATCCAAGTACTGTAGTAGTTTCAACCAAACTTCCTGACCCCCTGTGCTGTCAGGGTCTTACAGCTGTCATGGAGCAGCAAGGGGGACCTGCTCCACAAGGGAAGGCAAGCCAGCAGTGGAAGGGCAATGTAGGGCAGTGACCTGAGTGGTGAGGGTGCAGTCCCACAGTACCTGAAGAACAGCAGAGCAGGTCTGATGGCAGGAACCAGGTTCACACAACAGTCCTGTGATCACTGGGCAAGTCCATGGGGATGAGGGATGTCCATGGCAAACAAAGAAGTCAAATCCTTGAGGCAAAGGCAGAATCAGACAGGCTGGGCACAGGATTGAATTCTTGCAAAGTAGATTAGGCAAGCACTGAGAGCAAAGGACGTGGGCTTAAACACAGCTCTTGAGTCAACGGTCTCCTGAGACTCCCAGGAGACTTCCCACAGCTCTCTCACACAGGTCTTCCTCTCTGACCAGCTGGATCCAAGGTTACCCAGCTGCATGTAGTCAAACCCCTTCGAGGACCAGGAGGAGGGCCTGGCAGTGCCTTCAGGAGCTGTCAGTCACCTCTGCACCAGGGACACCAGGAAACACTGGTGCTTGTATACCCACCATCACCGAGCCCCGTCCTGAGCAACTCCAGCCATTCAGAATGACCTACACTGAGGAGTTTACCAGGGCATCAGCGTGTACCCAACAGCGCAGCCTCACCAGGCTCACAAACCTCATGGCACTCCTATGCTCTCAAGCATCATATGCTTGAAATGGTATGGCAGAAACATGCCAGGGTTTCTGCTTATTTACTGGGCTGACCATGCTTCCACAGAACCAAAAGATATTCTCTAAGAAAGAGACTCTGCGCCACAGAGGAATATCCCATCAAACTTCCAAGTGAAGGAGCATATACTATCTCCCAGTTTAGCTGCCAATGGGGAGCCAGTGTTTAAATGTGAACATGTAAACTTTTGATCTTCCTCCTCATCATTTAAACAAAGACCATCTTTGCAAAACAGTACCCTATGTTGGAGTACCCTTATAATTTTGCTCAGACAGCATGGCACAGAAAGATCTGTAGAGCTTTAGCACTGCTGTTCCCCTCCATCTCACACAGCACTTGCTAAGACAACAGAGCAATGAAAATTGTAGTCTCCTATTTTATAAAAGAGGCGTAAAGTATATGTTTTGATACTTGCAGTGCCACAGCATCCTAAGATTAACTCATTGTTTCAGTGCTTTCTTCAGTTCAGATTCAGATTCCCAGTGTGATGGTGTCACTAATGAGCAAAGAAATTTAAAAGGAAGGATACATAAAGCGGAAAGTTGATAGATGTGTTCCTGTCAGTCACTCTCACAATGACCATATCACAATTTCTGCTGAGTCACTGTTGACTAAGTTATTGATGTTATAGAATGTTCTCTGGATCCCCTTCCAGAAGGGGAACACATAAAGCTAATAAATCAATCCAAAATTTCAGTGAAAATTTGATGAAAGGCAGCTCCCCAGTGCACAGGCTAGAGAAGACTAAGCAGTACAGCTGAACAAGAATGCTTTTCTTCACAAACCTACGTTCCTTCACTTCAAATCCACCTCTGTTTTTCCTCTGTTCTGTAACCATTCAAAACAACCCTTTAGCCAACATATTAAGGAAACCCTATTAAACTGGAACCTTTACAGTCATGTTCTTCTATATGATTTCCTTCTAGAGTCCATAAGCTTTGTGGTACTGTGAACAATTCAAAGTTCAGTGAGACAGGAAAGTAGCACCTCTGTGTTTCAACTTCATGCTTCTGCTTTCCCTCCACTATTCCTGGTGGGAAAAAAATCTTTTGGCTTGGAAATAATAATAAGCAGCTTCTGCTTATGGTATAACATTGGGAAGAAAAACGACCTCATAGAGATGATATAAATTCTTCAGTAGTCAGGGTAATTATTACCAACAATTCATACCACAGCTAGCACAGCAAAACTCCCACTCTAACTGTATTTAACTTTGTTTATTGAGGACAACAGACATCTTTTCTCATATCAAAGCCTGAAGAGGGAATTAACAATGAATTCTGGCACACAATCATTTTTTTAAAATACACTACTATACATCATGAGATCCCTGAAACCAGACAACTTTCCATAAAATTCAGACCACATTATTTCAAAAGGTTTGGAGGGGAGGAATAAAAATGATAGTAAAAAAAATGATAGTGCAATTACAGTCAGTGGCAAATCAATTGAAAAAAGAAGCAGGAATACCCCTATCACGACAGAGCATTTCCTGAAATGCAAATCAAGACACCGTGTTGTGTAAAAATGGTGTCTGTTCAAATTTTTAATAGAACTAGAAATCCTTATTGCTTATTTATTTAGTTGGATTGTTGCTATATACAGAGTATGAAAAAATATATTTATTGGGTTACAAGCAGAAAAATACATGGGAGGAAATTGAGTATGGAGTTATGGATGTCTGACAACGTTATTCACTTTGACATAACATGGATACTAAACAGGAATGAAGTTCTACTGACAGTTGACTCGAAGGAGTTACCTGTACAAGGCCTAAGAAACAACATTCACTGAATAATCACAGAACCACAGAATGGGTCAGGTTGGAAGGGGCCACAGGGGGTCATCTGGTCCTACCTCCCTGCTCAAGCAGGGTCATCCCAGAGCACCTGGCACAGGATTGTGTCCAGATGGTTCTTGAACATCTCCAGTGAGGGAGAGTCCACAACCTCTCAGGACAATCTGTCCCAGTGCTCGGTAACCTGCACAGTAAAGAAGTTCTTCCTCATATCCAGGTGGAACTTCCTGTGCATCAGTTTCTGCCCGTTGCCTCATGTCCTATTGCTTGGCACCACCGAGAAGAGCCTGGCTCCTCTCTTGAAACCCCTTGATTTTAGAACTAAACAAATACATATATTACTGAAACTGAATCACAAAGTGAAACATACAAATTTTTAAGAAATAATTTTGAAGGTAAGTGTTTAAATGAGACTTCTGGACAGAAAAGAAATATTGAGTTCTCATATATATTATTCATTACAGAAGTAGAGCACGATAGATTCTTTCTCTCTTCAGTTGAAAAAATTATAAAAAGTTGCTTAACTAAAAGTATAAAGTTGCTTAACCAGAAGCATCAAATGTAAAAGCAATTTTTGTCCTTTGTAAAAAAGCGTTACATTTTACAAGAAGGTCACATTGTTTCACTGGCAGATGATGCTTACATCAGTGATCTTATGTTTCACACTTTTCAGTAACCACGGTATAACCCTTAAGATACAGATATAATCCACAATACAAACCACAATACAGCATAGACATGACACATTATTCATGGTGAGCAAAGTCTTGTAATAGAAACAATTATTACAAAAATACGCAAAAATTATAGTTTAAGTCTTAAATTTACACTCAGGAATATCTCACAATGCTATAAAAAACAGTTCAGGCTTTCCTTTATCAAATGGACAAACAATGTAGCTATACTGGGGTGCTACTGTGCCTCAGGTACCTGTAACTTAAGTTTTAGTGATTCTGGTCTCACAACAAGCTTAGACCTAACATGATAAGTGATTATCAAGCTGAACAGCCTCAGCTTTGTGTGACTTCCTCCACAGTTACACAGATCAGTTACTCTGCAAAGTTCATAAAAACAGGCTTTCATAAAAAAAATTTATCTCAGTGGCAACTATTTCACCATCTCAGTTTGTCGCTTGTAGACATGAATTTTTTACTGAGGAGGAAGGTGATATCTCCTCCAGTGTGGATGTCCCGATCCTCTGCCTGGAGGGAGTAAGAGAGGAATTAAATACATTCAATGAACATTAAGGCAGGAAAATAAGGGCTTATTAAGATAGCCTGCAAGAAAAATTACATTTATACATATCTTTAAAAAGTACATGTCCCTTTCCAGCTGGTGTATAATTATGGCTAGTATTCTGAGATGCTGTAGGATAAAGTGCATGGTGGCTCTTCTTAAAACTCTTGGGTGACAGTAACTTCTAAACCTAGTCCAGTTAATAGGTTGGGATAGTGAATCTCATCTGTGGCTGGTAGATCTGACTGCAGGAATTCAGGTAAGGATAATATGCTGTTTAGAACTAGACACAAGCTATATTTACAAATATTTTCATACTAGTTTAAGTGTGCCTGTCCACAATACTGCTTTAGTTAGTCCTGTTAGCAAAGCAGTACTCACAATATAAATTAAATCTTTTTTCAGTACTGAAGTTCTACCAGGTCCCATCTGCATTACGGTTCTACCAAAATCCTACTAATCAGAAACATGCTTGACAGCAACACCAGTGTGGAAGACTTGACTAACTGTCTTGCCAATGAGAGGCTGCTTGTATTATCAGCAGTTATGTGTTTTACAGTGTGCTAAGACTGAAGTGAATGTACCTTTTTGATGCAATTACATTCTGTGAAGAAATGGATAATTAACAGTGATTTCCATAGTTCTTAATGCTCAGTTTGTTTTTAGGTTCTTATAGAATGAGTTAAAATTGTGATGTAAAACAATGAATTAGTGGTCTTAACTTCTAATTAATGAAGTTTGTCTACCAATAGGGTACGTGGGCTGTGGTGCAGTGTTGGAGCCACAAACCTAAAATCCAAGAATTCTCAAACAAGAAATATTAAGGGAAAATCTACCTTCCTGAGGCTTAGATGTCCTGCTCTGAGTTACATGGATGTGCTCTTATCCATTTGTAGCACACAGCCAAGAAATTTATGGAGAGAAGTTAAATGAATAAAATCAAACAAAAAACCCACCAACCCTACCAAAATGCAAAAAAGCCACAGCTGAATTCCCTGCACTTGAAAAACAGCTAAAGAATGAGCTGCTTATTACAGCAGCTGGGTGGTTACTATTGACCGTATAATGAAGGATGCCTAAGTCCAGTTCTTGTTCTGCCTGAGGGGATTCAAGCCATCCTCTCAGAGAAATACCAGTGCTTCTCGGGTTGATGCTTTCTTGGTGCAGGCACTCTTTCCTCCACTGGTGACGCTGAGACGTTGTCACAGAATTCTTAAACATTAACCGATAAGAGAGAGCAAAGGCTGCCTAATCATTATGTACACTCCTGACACAGAAGATATGGGTCCCATGGTTACTGTTCCATTACTTTTTACTGCTTTTCATCCAATGATTTATGTATTATATGCAACGGCAGGAGCCATAGCAGTGTACCATGGAAGGGTACATAGAGGATGGGATAGACAGATACCAGTCATATCACTAGGGAGTTTTAACACATAAGCTACCATGAACAGAAAATGGCTACTTCTTGTTTTTTTTCTCTCTCTTTTGTGAGACACACATATAGCAGAGACAACAGCTACATAGAGAAGCACAGGTACACAGAGAAGCAACTCAAATACCTGTGCTAATATTAGCAAACTTAGGAAAAGAATTTTGTCAAAATGAGTCATGTTGGCAGATCAGTTTAAAAGGAGCTCTAAAACATTGCAGGGCTCTTTTATAAGGACAGATGTATTTTTCCAATAAACATGTTTTACTTCTAACACAGGCAATTTAGCTGCAGTTATGGGATCATGTTTTAAGAGTGTCCTGAGGGTAAGAAATAGGGCTAGTGTAGAAGAAGCCAAGATGTTTAAATAAATGCTACTGAAAGACATTTACTACACAGCAGCACAGTTACTGTGCAACATACGTTGTGGAATACACCTAGCCATAAGATCTCTGGAGCTGGTCAGAGACGATCTGACCCCTGAACATCAGGTTTCTTCAGATGGTCAAGAACTCGTAACAATGACCAGTTTTGGTTTTGCTTATGGTCAGCATACATACTCTGTATTTTAGCTTTATATTTTACATACAGGACCGAAGAACATTATTTGTGAATCAAATAATATTATCTTACTCTCAAGCATTCAACAGTGGCAGCTGAAACACATTAAAGACTATATCTATTTATTATTAATCTTTCCTAATTGTCAATCTTCTTTGAAAACCTCACCTGGAAACATAAAAGAAATTCAGGGCCTGCAGACTTAATAAAATACTTGATGTTTCTTAGACACTTCTCTTTCTTTTGCTTATTTTCTTTAATCTATGTGTATGTGCTTCAACTCACAGTAATAAGGAAGTAAAACTGAATTAAGTCAGCTCACCAGTGTTATCCATAGTGGCGTTTCACTGAAATGTCTGTTCTTTTCGAGAAGTGAGACTGGTGAATGACTTAAGATTAATGCCAAGGCAAGACAGAACTTGCATTTGTATCACTTAGGCAGTGACCTGGAAGCAGAGACCCTGATCTAGAAAACCACTTAAGAATGTGTTTAACTTTATTCATATGCCTGAGTGTTTTGTTGAAGTATGAACGAAGATCTGCAGCTAAAGACTTCAGACACATTTCTGTGCAGCTGTCCCAATTTGTTTTAGAACTATTACAATTTTAAACACAGTTCAGCTGAGACCAAGCATGAAAATTACAAATACCACATGAAAGCTTTTTTCCCAGAACACTGTGAGCAAAAGATGACTGCAGAATACAATGCTACACTCCACCTCACCCTGCAGAGTTAGTTTTTGCAAGTGGCAGTACAAAACTGTATAACTGATGCAAGTTTTGTTGCTGACTGCTGTAGGCACAGGGTAACTGCACACATAAACATGCACTGCAGATAGACACAGAGGTGTTATGCTGTTGACACTGACAATTCCAAACCCACAAACATGGATCCATTTTTTACCTTGGGATTGTGGATGTCTTCGTGTGAACCCCCTCATCTGGTTATGATATGGAGAAACAAAATGACTTCTGTGTGGTTGTTGGAACCTGGGATTAAAATCTCTTTGTTCTCTTCCTGAAAAACAGTATTCACTAAGCAACTCTGACAGCATGTAAGATTAAATGAAGAAAAAGAGAGACAGTGTATTCTTTTTCAGGAAACAGTATTTCTTAGTTTTGTGCCAAAATACTCACGCACAATTACGATCTTTCCAAACTAAAGTCAGCCTAACAAGCATGGCTCTTGTCGTCATTTCCATCTATGCACATCATGATTACAAGCTGTTAACAAGTGTATTTAGAAACCAGATCAAAATTTTATGACACAGATTTGGAGACTGCAGTCATTAAAACAAACAGAAATCTCTGTCCAAATTGGAATCATAAATCATAATTAAAATGGTTAAATATAGCTCAAGGAAAAGCAGATGCTACCAAGGTCTGGTATTATAAATCATCAACAGATATCCTCAATTTTCAGTGTCCAGCATGAGCATGTTGTAGAGCCACATCAGAAGTACTGCTGCCACATAATGCAAGGTACTGAACGAGCAGAAAATCATTCTTTCTGTAATTTGCTCAAGGAATTATGCAGGGGTAACTTTTACCCTCACAGACATTATAACTGATTGGGTATTAAACAAGTAATAAATATAATATGAGCATAAACACTGAGATTCAGCATAAATTATTTCAAAGTCTCAAAAGCCTCAACATTCAGGCTGATCTGTGACTGATGTTAAACACTTATTAGATGTTTTTTTCCCTGAAAGCCAGGCAGATGAGGTAGGGAAAACAAATTAGCAAACTGAGCCATAAAATTGGGGGAAAAAAAGCAAGGTCTTAAACAAAAAAGCACAGTTCTTCAAATTGCCCAAAAGCTCTCTTCTATTTTGAAAGATGTCAGTGAGTCCAATAAGAAGTATTTCATCTTCAATGCCTCACTCAGACCTTCAACTATCAATGTTAAAATAGCTCCCCTGAGGGAATGAAAGGAAAAGCTCTGAGTCTCCTATAAAAATATCTTTAATAACTGAATAAATAGTAATGTTTCTGTCAATGAATGACACTTATTGCATATATCTCACTGTGTAGTTAGATGGACATATTTTTCTCTGTAAACTTGGGTAATCAAATACGCATAAATTGCTAAAAAGGGAAATATTTTCTTAGATCTCTTCATTTGCTTCTTGGAGAAAGAACTTACAATTTACTTGGCTTGATGGGCTGTCCATGTAATTGCTGCTGCTGCTGAAGGAGAATTTAGCTCATCAATATATTAACTTCATTGAGAAAATTCAAACAATGCCAACCTGCGTTAAATCCACTCCCTCTTGGTCTGCTTTGTATCGTTCTGTTCTTTGCCATGCAAACCTTGCAAATGAGAGACTTCAGATTCTGGAAGGGTGTATACAAAGACTCCTGCAGAAAACACAGTTAAAAATCAATGACTGTTCTACTCCTCTTCAGGTGTAGCACAAATTATACACAACAACTGCAAGACTTGTCTTAGCCACACTTGTGCATGCATGAAAGTGGTAGATCTGGTTCACACTTTTACAGGAAATAAAGTTTGAACATTTAATATTACATGTGGATACTTGGAGGGATAAGTAGGGGTGCAGAGGGAACGTTTTCCCCTTTCTCAGTGAAGTTAGTTTTCCTTCTCTGCTCACATCTGTAAATCCCTTGCTGTCCTATTCTATTACCTTGCACCTGTAGATATATTTAACTAGACTTCCATCAGCTACACCTCAGGCAGAGATGGTTAAAGCCTCCAGATAAGGACTGATGAACTCATGGAAAATACACCAGTTAAATTCAGTCTCTTAATCTCATACATTAGAAACAAAATTTAACCCAACAGTAATATATCTGTCACAACTCTTGACTGATAAAACATAACTAAGTCTAAAAATAAATGGGGGAATTAAATTCAAGTGTTTACCTTGTGGTGTGATGAAAAATTCTGCTGTCAAAAGGATAAGCTGAAGCTATTTAAGGATGCAATATTGAGAGATGTGATACATCCTTAACTTTCTCTGATTTCTGTGAGCTTTGAAAAAGTGACAGATCTTAGAATATATTTCTCTTTTTCCTGATTGGTACCGGGCATGTGGGATTTAGTACACAGTGAAGAGAATTAGGAAAAGAGAGATTTTAGAACAATAACTTAATTTGTGATTTTTATAAAACTGAACTGATTTTTAAAGGATGACAATTTCTTTTTTTAGGAGCAGGAAGAAGATGACAGCATAAGCTAAAAAATCTAATAGGTAGCAAGACTGCAGTAACTAGAGAGGTTTCTTAAATTAGAGGTAGTCTGACTCCCTGAACCCTGCTGAGAACTTCCCTAATACATTTTTTGAGTTAACAAGTCTCTTTTTAGAGACTTAAATAAAATCTACAGGTTTTTTTTAAATTTTGTTTTACCACACAAACTGGGTCCAGCCTGTAAAGAACATCCTCTAAGGAGAAAAACCTTTCATTTTATTCTTGGGATAATAAATTCAGAATGTATGGAGATTGGATGAAAAGTAAGATCAGAAAAGAACAAGACATATCATTTATGCTGACCCCATGATGTAACTTGGTTTTAATTTAAAAAAATTGATCATGAGCTTACTCATTACTGAAAAGCACAATAAAAAGGCTAATAAAGTGATAATATCATTGCCTCACTTCTTTATGAGACTATTATAGCCAATTTTCTGTGTGGATAAACAAACTAATACGATTACAGTTTTGAAAAACAGAGAACTAGCACAATATGAGCTTACCATAATTTTTAAAAAAACCCAAGATGTTTCTATTTTAATTCTTATCAGAAGCTGTCCATTTTTTATCTTTAACAGTTGTTAGGCTATAAAGAGCTGAGCTACACAAAAACTTGCCCACAAAAATATCAACTGTATTTAATGTATACATCTTTTGGTATAAGAACCTGTAGGAAGCAAACCTTAAAATTTCTGATATACATGTAAATATTTAACCAGGATTGTATTTCCACTGTAATTTTCAGAAACCTATTAACTGTACTTAAGACTATTATATTCAAAACAACACTGATTCTGAGATTGCCTCAAGTCCCTGAAGCAATGCAACTGTCCAGATAATAGATAGAGAAGGGACCCTGGGAGTTAGGAGACAAGCACAGAACAACCAAAGGAGTAACTTTTTTCCTATTATTTTTCTTTGCCATAACAAAACATCCCATGTAGAATAACTCTTTTTCTGCCTACAATGCTGTCATTATCACCAGATTAGATTTATGGTGCTCAAGGTTAGATTGTTAACAAACAAGTGCTGAAAGATCTTGGCTTCCAGCAGTACATTAAGCTCTGCCAGGAACTAAGTACCATTTTTATTTATTAAAGTTGAACTTACAATAATAGGAAAAACCAATCACATATACTTGTTGCGTTGCCAGTGTTCCCAGCTAAACTGGCATCTCTTGGCAATTCTCTCCAAGACAGATTCTTGCCTCAAACTGATAAGCTGGAAAGCTATTTTATTAGTCTGGGTACATATCTCTGCCATATATGTACCATAAAATTGTACCTAAAAAAGATATTTAAACTACTCTAAAAGTTCACATAGCTAGAGTATTTTTCCTCACAACAGAACAGTTTATCTGGAGTTTGTTTAAAACAGAGCATCAGGCTTTAAAAAACCCTAACCCTAGATATTTCAGTAGACCAAGCATATTTCTAACTCTGTTCCAGGAAAGTAAGATCTTTCTTCATCTTTGTTATAGAACAGAATAAAGTAGAACTCTAACATTAACATACCAAGATTTAAAAATGTTAGCTAAAATACACTATGTAACACATTTTTAAAAATCTATATCAATTAATATAAATGTTGTACCGATTTAAATATGTATTGTCAAAGTTATCCACTAACCTGAATTCTACCCAAATGGAAAACAAGTATCAATTTCACACAGATCTGGATACTTTTACATTTTCCCATTTATTCTTTAAACCCTCTATTGTTTTGCAAAAGTCCTGCATGAAATCCCTGGACGAACCATTAGCCCAATCCAAAATCTACTGAAATCAATCAATTAATAGGAACCACAGGATTTGGATAGAGGTTATGGTCCTAATCACATGATTGAATACATATGGAAAGGATTATTCTCCTCCTTCATGCTAAAAACATGTTCATTCCACCCACCCACAAGAGTTGCACTCCTCACTCCAGACCAGTATGGTATGCAACTGGACACAAAATCACCAAATAAACCAGTTGTACAAAAACAACTGGCATTGAATGCACGAGATTAAAATAAATCAAAACTGAAACCTTTTTCTCTGTAATTTCTTTTCTTTAACCCCAAGTGATACATTCACTAGCAGGTAAAACCATTTCAAAGGTAAGATTTTCACAAGTAACTAAATGATACCGGCTTTTCAGTTCCCCATTGAAAAGAGACAGAGCTGCCTTTGCAGACGGGTACAGATCTACGCAAGCATCTCTCCACATATTCTGTGCTGGTGGGGCACGAGGCAGGTCTGGTTTGAGGCTTCACCAGGGCATCAACAACTGAGTCTGGCACCCAGTCTAGCAGACCCTACCTCTGAGCCTGGGCATGATGCCACTCCAACGCACAGTGCTCAGCAGGACTCTGGGACCTCCCTGCCCAGACATGTTTGGAATCATACTGGTCTTTTGGGAACATAGCATGCAAATCCCATAAATCCCCAGATTTGTAAGATAAAGTGGGACTGAGAACTAAATAAGTACTTAAAACTACAGGAAGGTACTCGGTGAGATTCTAAAAGAAATACCTGGATATATACCTTCTTCTGATTTCCAGTTCCTCTTTGAATTTGCCAAACCTTCATCTCAAAATTTAGGTTCCTTAATGCCTTTAAAAATATCACTCCTAAACATTTTACAAATTAGGGTTAACCAGTACATTGTTTTAAAGGTGTTTTTAATATGTTGCTTAAAATCTTATAAGAAAAAGATCTCATTAAGGTCTCAGTACTAGAAAACTATTATGGGCATTGTCATTTTTTGAAATTGACAACTATTTTCCTTATATTATTTTCTGAGTAGTGGGAACAAAAATAAAGATAAAAATACAGCTTCCTTCATAGGCTCAGTATTTCTGCTTTTTTATTATTATTATTTTTTGTGGAGAGAATGAAGAAGAAATAAGAAAGGAAGAAAAATACAAAGAAAGGGGAACAGTGTAAACATGAACATTAAAACAACAAACTGAATGGACAGGTACATTTTTACAAAGAATACAGAACTAAAAGGAAGTGATTACTTACATTGCCTTCCAAAAGTTCTTCCACAGAGCAACCTCGGTGCGACTGCTGGTATTTTTCTTGAAAAAGTTTTCCATCAAACACTGCCCAAGGCATCAGATCATCCATTCTGAATGGAAAACCGCAGGCACTGTTGGCCATGAGCAAAGTTGTAAGGCCACGGATAAAGACAGCGCCCAGATGGACACCCCTGGAGTCTACTTGTGCAAGCTGTAAACACACATGCACAAAGGCAGGTCTCACAAATCAGGAAACATGAGCCATCTTACCATCACATATAAATATGGAAACAGCAGAGAAAACTAGCAACTGTCCTGATGTTGTGACAATGATGGCCCTCTACTGCACAGCAGAAATCGTCTGAGGGTTCTGCATCTAGTTTTATTCAATAAAGTGAAAGAAGTGAAGTTTAACAAATACAGCATCTCACACAATTTTTTAAGTCAAATAAATTCAAAATGTAAATGCAAAGACAAAATAAATGGCTATTCTCCATAGTATTTTTCAAGCACTAGCAGTTCAGCAGGAAAAACATTTTGTTAGTGGAATGCAAAACATGAACTGGGAGTACAAATTGATGTGTACAGTGATCCACTGACCTTCCAGAGTTTGCTTACCCCGGAAATGTTACAGCGTTTAGAGATCATTTAAATTGCAGGATTTGACACAACAAAGTTTACTGTATCCAAGCTTTTATTTTAAACACTCTAGAATTTCCTTTGACTGTAATCTGAAAGTCAAATAATTTCACTTCAACCTGCATGTCTCCAGAAGAAGTACTGGAATCATGTGACAACATTTAGAAAACGCAAAATGAGAAACTCAACAAGACAATTAAAACTCACACCCAAAATAAACGCCATGGGTGAATTTAACATCCTGCTGTGGCAGAGTATAGCAAAATATAAAAACCTTGAATCCAGTATGGGGAAATCTGTGATTTTAATATTGTTTAAACCGTACAAAGCTCCTCAGTAGGCAATGCCTTTTCCAGTCTGTACCAAAGCAGTCCGTTAGGATCAGGAGAGATTCATAACAGTGTGGCCATCGATACTGTAATCCATGGTAGCTGGTGTACCCTCACAGTATAAATTATACAAGAAACAGAACAGCATCCAAAACAGTCTAGAACAGGGCAAAAAGTGACTCAGATTGTCTTAGCTCTAGCTCCTGGAGGGCTGTGAACTGTTTGTCTGAAATGCAGTGGAAAGGGTTGACCATTATTACTACATCTTACATCTTGAAAGATCTCCAAAAGACTTATAGGTATGAACATACACCGTCAGTGCCTTATTTTTTAAAAAATGACAAGTAGTAGCAAAATCCTTGAAATGTGGTACTAATGAACCAGAATCTTTCCTTCCTAAGGTCCACATAACAAGATCAGGAAACCTGTGCTAGCAATAAAGAGCTACAAAGCTTCTTCCAAAAATGAAGATCACAAATCTTTTGGAAAATAGAGCCAGACCCTCCTGAAGGGGTTAGGTTTTCTGCACTATTATGCAATGAACTGAATTCTGTTGCATAATTTGACCAGACAAAGCTGACCTCTCTGATGGGGTTCTCCCTAACCACAAACAAGGGGCAGGAGGGTTCTGTTAAGCTGGCTTGAAGATACGAGGTGCATCTCCATGGGCTGTTTTCTGTACAGTGCAAAAGCAGACCTAGATATGAAGATGAAGGCAGGGAGATGCCAGGCAGGGAGGTTCAGAGCCCTCTGGGAAGAACTTCTTCTGTCTCTAGTGATTCCTGGAAAAGGCATCAAGCTGGCCACCAGGGCACTGACCCAACATGACAGTAGTTGAAATTCATGCAGTGCAGACAACTGGAGACAACCACTGACATCCAGACAAATGCAGACAACACAATTTCACAGAATTGTACAATGGTTTGGGTTGACAGGGACCTTAAAGTTCATCTGCTTTCAAGCCTCCTGCCATGGACAGGGATGCCTCCCACTAGAATTTGAGCAGTCATTTAGAAAATGAAAGGTCCATATTTTTCTGATCATGACACTTCATATTTGAGTAAGGAGACTCTCTTCTACCCTCCCTTTAAAATAAATGTATTTCGGTAGGGGATCAGGCCAATGAGTTTCAGGAAGTTACTGCCTCCAGATGTCAGCTACCATTTTGCCAGCTGAGACTAGCAACTATATGCACACTCACAACTCTCTTGCTTTGGCAAGTAAAGCAGGGGTTTGCAAAGTGTTTAAAAATGCTGAAGGGTACTTGAAAGAGGAATGTGGTTTAAGTGAACCAGTATTTGTGCTAAAGTAAACTGCTAGAGTGCACACAGTCACTTATCATGTTGCAGCTGAGGGATTCTTACACTGCATTTACTAGATTGTTTCTGATCACCAGATCAAATCTTAAGACCTGCTAAGGAAGTGTGTCCACATCATTCACAACCCTAGCTGTGCTCTTTTCAGTTAAACTTGAGACATATTGATCAAAAAGATAGAATAATGTTGCTGGTCACAGGCTTTACAGGTAGGAGACTTCATTGTCTAGGGATATCAGTCCACAACTTTCTTAAAGCACTGTAGTATTGGTTGGTTTGTGTGTGTTTGTTTGTGTGTGAGGGATATCAGGTAAGGCTTGGTGTTTTAATGGAAATTAGTATGAGCAAGACCAAGGCAAGAGCTATCAACAGTGATTTCTTTATTTTAATAGGACAAGAAATACATTCACTAAAGTGTAGTTTCTATTTTTCATGTCTGCCAATGAAAACCAAAGAAAATGAAAGCACAGTGAGTTTGTAACAATGAGGCTGTGCACATGGCAAACCACAGAGTTGCCTTGCCACGGGAATGCTCACAACTGCTTGGTGTCTGCAATGTTAAGATGTCATGATGAGAAGTGGAAAATTCCAAAAGAAAAGAAGTCTTGTCTTGCAGAACATTACACCCTAGAGATTACTTCCTTTTGGAAACTGTGTCTGTTCTTTTTACTATTTCTATAAACTCAGGACCCCAGTGAACCATGTGAGATACACCCCTGTGATCTCGCTGCTGCTACTCCTACCACCAGCTGATGACATTTGTGTGAGAGACACAGGGAATGTGTGAGAACTGCTCCTCCTGCACCAGCTGCCTGTGCTGTGCCCCTGCTGCTGCACCTACCAATGGCAGCTCCCCATCCTCCCAGCACTTGGGGAAAAAGACTTTGACAGCATTAACTGAAGCCTGAGAACTCCAAAGTTCAGAGTCCTCTAGCATCATTGCAGCAGAGGTTACTGATATCAGAGGCTTGATCTGAACTGGGTAAGCTACTTGAAAAGAGCAAGAGAAGTGCTACAGCATGCACAACACTATGTATAAAGTTTTTTCTAGCAATTTGAGAACCCTCTTTGCTAGAAGAGCCGTCATCACAGACTTACAGCACTGAGCTCAGGCTGATCTCAGTGGCCGTGTGCATGTGCACTGGCAACAGAAAGAGGCTTTGCAGGGTGGAAGGTGTTTGCTCACAGGAGCACTTTGCAAATCTGGACTGAGAGACTGCATATCCTGCTGAATAGTTTTAACTTACAGGAAGAGAAAATACATGGATCTTGAACAAGAAATGCAAATTTCCAGTTCACATTTCATCTAATGAAATAATAATTTAAAAAAGTAATCAGGATGTAAAAATACCTTTATGTTTTAAGGAAATACTATTAGTCCTCTGACTCTTTGTGAATTCACAGGAGATTTTTTGATAGAGGTGTAAACCTTATACTATGCATTTTGAAAGCTGCACAAACTATTTCCGGGAGCATACTAAAAAAAACCTTTGCCCCTCAACTGATTGGAGTTTAAAGGGTTCAGATTCTGTCAAAATGATAAATAGGTTCTATGACAGTTAAAATGTGAGGGCGAGTATCTGAATATGGCAGATGTCAGCAGACACAAAGGAAGGCCAGAACCACACACACCAGCAAAGCCATCTCCCTATCTGAATTTCTAGACACCAAGGAGAAAAGATATGATGACAATTTTACAGTTTTTTACTTGTGCTACTTTGCATGTCCTCTGTACTACGTACTAAATACAACATTTCATTTAAAAAGTGGTTCCTTTAGTAGGATTTTCAACAACATTCCAGGCACATTCTTTTTCAATGTAAAAAGTCTGTATTAATTATTGTTACTTAGGTTAAAGTTTACTTTTTTCCTATTCTGTTGCCATCTTCCTGTGGTGAAGTTGAATACAGAAGATATGACTATGGCTATCATTTTGAGATATAAATTTAAAAAGAAAAAACTTTAAAATTACATAAGGCATTTCTCCCACTCGTCCCTACTCCACCTTCCCCACCCACCTACAAAGGAACATGACTGTTTTTGTGATAAAAGGGAAAACATAACACTCAAGGACAGGTTAGTATTTGATGAGTCCTAGTTAAAATTAATTCAATAACAATAGTTACAAATCAATGTAATTTGTCCCATGCAATAAACTGCTGGAATTCAAGTGGTAGTGATCAAAATCTGTGTACTTGTCTAGTTTAACCAGTTCCTTTTAGATCCATTTGAACACAGAAAATGTATCATCAGTATACTGCTTCTTACATTAACTCCCCCAGCAGCCACCTGTACCTGAAACGATCAAATATTTAACCATAGGCAATTTATGCTTGAGCAATAAAGGCAGCAGGTAGATCCTATCTCAGGAACAGTAAGGCTTAGCTTTGCCTGAGAGAAATAAGGCACATTGTGTTCTAAATATAGAGAGATGAATGCTCAGCTGATGACAAGTCTCTGCAATTGGAAGCATCACTAAACAATCTCAACCCAAAGACAGACACCAGATCGTCCTGCCTTCAGCCATTAGTATAAATTCCCAGTGGGAGCTGACAAAGGATGCTAAAGCCCCTGCACACTGGAGCTCTATTCTCTCTCCTTGAGAAAAAGATAACTGAAACTGGTGCAATGTTGGTAAATTTAAGGAGTGTCAACCTACAGAGGTGGGCTGGTGAGACAGTGCATTTACTAGGCATCAGTCAGCTTTAAGCAATAAGCTGCTGGGACCTGTCAAACTGAGAGGGGAGAGGAGCACCAGTATTTTGAAAACAGGCTAAGGTTTATTCTGATAAAAGATTATGGCTTAAATTAAGCTCTTCCTGCTTAAACAAGGTGTGTGCAAAGGAAAATGGGGATTGAAAAGAGATCCTATGAGGGCATCGGCTGCAACAGAAACTAGAAAAACCAGTTTTTAAACACATCTAAGACTTCGAAGTAAATATTTAGCTGTAAACAACCCAATTGTTTAGTATTTATATGTTCAGGAAAGTTTATTTACTGTGTTTTATCAGGACTTTGATGTAAATTGATACATCTCTGTGGAACAACATTCTTATTTACATTAAGCTAAAACCACCACTGAAGTAAACTTAAAAAAAAAAAAAAATTGGTTTTACCATTAATTACTCTACAAATAATAACACAAAAGTACTACTGCTAACCAATTTGCAACTAGAAAAAAATTTCCTTCAGTTCCAAAAAGATTACATCTCATTTCTTGTTTAATTTTCAGAAACAGTTGCCGTTATCAGAACTCTTAATCATATCCAGAACAAACCCCAGCATAACTGACACTCCCGTGATAATGAGTTTCACAGTTAAAAAGTTTAGTCCGCTCAGCTTATTTATTCAGTTCTGCAATGGACAGCACATTACCATCTGCATAAAGTCTGAAATAACATTACTTCTTTTATTTTCGCCACAAGTGCTCAACTCTGATCTAAAGTGCTAGTGACTCCACAATACCTGTGACATCTACAGAATGTTCACATCAATTTTGAATTGTAGTCATCAGGCTAACCATCTGATTGTAGCCCAGCCAGCAGCCATGTCCCTTCTATTAAAGTGAATGGATTCATCTGTATTTTAATCTTTAGTGTCTTAAATACTTGCTCATGTTTCTGGTGACATACTTATCCTTGAACTTCCTTACCTTTCCATCACATAGATAATACTGAATTTAGTTGGTAGGAAAATATATTTTATTTGTTTGAGACTCTGAAAATTCTTGTAGCCCGTAGTGATGTCTCCCTCTCACATGGATGCCCTAATAAAGTGACGCCATGCTAAAGTTTCCTCCTGTTGGGCAACTTAGAGTGCCTTCACCATCTTCTCTGCTGTCTAGTTAAAAAAACCAGCAGTAAGTATCGCTCTCCCAGACTCCTACATCTCTGTCAAATGCAGCTGAAATTGGCCAACACATTCAAACGTTATTAGAGGACACAGAGAAAAAATTTAAAAAGCATGCAAAAGGTCACTTCTCTCCCAGTAACTTTCCATTGTAAGCCTTGAAACACCAAACTTTTTCCACTCCTTTACTTTCTGAGACTCACTGTATATTTCTGTATTCTACTCTACACTGTCTAGCTCCATTACCAAAATCTTCAAAATGAGGCTCTTCATTTGCTGCTGCCTCATCCTGACCATACTCCTGATCTGAAGTCCTTATCCACACCTTAATCCAGTGCTATCCCTTTGTTTAATCACAGGACTGGTCCATGGAACACAGTTTTAGGAGTAAAAGTAAAAATTCTGCCATCAACAGACCTACTCAGCAGTGTGTGCTTGGCTGCCTTTGCTAATGCAGTACATCCTTTCACAGTCCCAGACTCTATGGGCAAATGACAGCTGGTTAGGCCTGCAACTGCTCAGTTCGCTGCTACAATTGTCCCAGGCTTAATTAGCCAAGCTTGAAAATTAGTTTTCTTTTTTTTTCCTCCCTAGATTCAGAGTAGAAGTTCAAGATTTATTCAATTGTCCTAATGTAGGACCACCCCCACTCTTAAGCTGTTTGAATTTATACTTCTTAAGGGCCTGATTTATTTCCCGCTGAAACCAACAGAAAGATCAGTGAATTTTGGCAGAATTAGGTTAGGCAAAATTTACCATGTCTGAAGCACTGCAGTTTCTAGAAACACTATCACAATTGTTATTCATGTCATAAGCTCTTCAAATAAAACTGTCATTGAACCAAGATACCTAGTGTAGAGAATTCCAGTAGAGCAAATATTGTTTGCCAGTGCTATATAGGTTTTGTTGTTTTTTTTTTTTCTCCTTGGGCTTCTTTGTATTGCAAAGCAGCTGCACAATAAGGTTGTTGATACTGCGGTTCACCCTTTGAAGTGATATGGTCCACAGTAAACAGTCCTGGCTGAGGAACTTTCTAGGTGTTAAGTCCACAGGTTGAGGAAGAAAAGAAGAACTTGTCTGCTTCTATTTCATGACAATCCCAAGGTCCAAGACAAATCAAATGAGTCACACAGCAGCATTTCAAATGACCTGTGAAGGGAACTGACAAACTCTAACCTGTGATCAGGTATGTTCAAGGTATCAGGAATTCATTTGTAACTAAGATGCAATAGAGTATCCACTCCCAGAACACCTATTCGTTTCGAAATGCAAAACTGCCATACACAGCTTGAAAGTTGCTGCCTTTTGGCACAAGAACGCCAACCCTGTGCTATGGTTTAGATGAATACATACAGAGAAATTAGAGAATCCTAGTTTGGTGCACACAGCTGTTGCATAAAGATGGTCTTCTGAGCTATTCAAGAACTGACTACAAATTTAGGTTTTAAAGAAAATAAAACTATTTCCTTGTAGTATTCTACCTTTTCTTGCATTGGCACTATGTCAGAGCAATTAAAAAATAAACAGAGAAAGAGTTTATATGAGAGTAACTTGGTAATTTTTAAAGATGTATTGAACACAGAGAAGAATGCTGTTTTAAAGAAAATGCATGCTCTGTAATAAGCCAAACTTTGGCGTTGCAGCCCTTCAGCCAGCATTGGACTCTGCAGGCGCTTTGCTGATAACATTTCAGCCTCAGGAACTGATCCACAGCCATTTTAAAACAAAGCATACCTTTTTTTTTTTTTTTTTTTAATGCAGAAGGTGCTCTGCCAAAATAAACTTCCTGCAGAACACCACTACGCTTTCAGCCTCCTGTAATTGAAAAATACTACTTACCATTGCGTCTAGCCTGAACTATTCCTCTATTGTATTGAAGCCTCAGGGTACAAATACAACATACAGTTGTATGATTTTGCTAGAAAGTTAAAAGCACTGAGCAGGTTGAGGGATGGATTTTTAAAAGTGTATTGGTATGGCTCCACTTTTATTACATTCAAAAGTAAAGCTCTCATTGAGGAAATTATAGAACTTAAGTCCTAGCATAGAAACATTTTGTACCAAGATGTGTTTGTGTATTCTATTCACAGAGAGTATATACAAAACTATTGCCAGATAGGAAAAGATACTTAGGTATGCATTATCTGTCCTTGCTAAAACCAATACCTATATAGCTTTGTATTTAGCAAGGAACGGAATGTCTCTTCTTTTAAATCTATCAGGGTAATATATAGCAGCCTAGATGAACGTAATACACTTTTTTAGTTCATGTGCATAGTGCTGGTGTGACACTAGACATGCTGATGAAATTACTAAACAATTAACTAAATCTCTCCATAAATCACTGATTTTCTTCGGAGGTAAAACACAACTACCTTCACACATTCAGTGTTTCTTGTGTTCTTTCCTCATGTGTGACACTGGGATTAGAATGTCTTAACAAGTGATGATGTCTTGAGATGCTAAAATAATGCTGGTAAGGGATATTATCATGTATTTTTATGGCTTTTTTTCTTAACACAGCTCCATTTCTTTATAAAAAGTTCCTTCAACCACATCTCAGCTGTTTCTCAGTGAACATCAAATGAAATAACTCCAAAACAAAGATGAAGGAGAGAAGAATATGTGTGACATCAATATTAATGTTAATGTATTAGAAGTTCACATTTACACAGCACTTTTGGCTAAAGAATTTATATTATTGAGACTACTGATGCATGACTGTTACAAGGAAGAAATAAAACACCAGAAAAAACTGAACAATTTCACCAAAGTCATATAAGAAGCAACAGATAGGAACTGGACACGGTCTTGACTTTTAACCCCTGGACAATGACCATGTCAATCAAGAATACACTTGAAAAGAAAGGGAATAAACCAGTTCTTGGTTAGCCTTGCCGTTTCTGATATCTTCCAGATGAACATTTCTACTACAGAAATTTGAAAACCTCCAGTACGTCCACCGAAGCACTGTAACCATACGCCTATAACTGCATCTACCTCTAAGTGGCTCATTTCAGAAAACACTTTGCTTCTCAGAAGCTACACACAGCCATCTGCTTCCGCAGGGAAAGCCTGGACAGATGTGCAGCTTGCATTCCTGCTCAGGCGTGACAGAGGCGCGCAGGCAGGTGCAGGCGGCCCCGAGCAGATGACGGGCAGGTGCACGCGTGCCACCGCTTCCCGACAGCACGCTCCATTCCCTCCCTGCTCCGGCCCTTGCGCGTCACCTGCCCTGCGGGGACACAGGTCAGCCCTTAAAGGCAGTGGGGAGCAGCCCCACCTACGCCATGCAAACACCACCTCCGACCCTCCTGGGCCGCTCGATGCTTCTAGCATAGAATATGCAAGGAAGTGAAAACTGTTGAACTCAGAAGTAAACGTACACTTTGACCAACACAAACTTGGCAGGGAAATGTCAGTTGATACCAGAAATATTTATTTTCCCCTCTCTATAATAAGTTATCTCTGACTTTTTCAAAACTGTCAGTTTGCCTGATATTTTGGGAGAGCTTTATTACCCTCACTACTAACAACTATGTTTCACTTCCTGCAATATTATTTGGCATGGATTAAAAATTAACAGTAATTTTGTTATCTGAAATTCCAGAGTGTCTTTTAACTTAAGCATCCTGAAATATTCTTTAAGCTATATACAGTCTAAAAGCAATTTATAACTGAAACACTGCTGCTATTTCCATGTTGTTGAAACCTTGCTAATAATGAGCTACAGGACAGTAAACGGGAAAACTCACAGAAATGCACAGCAAACTTACACAGTTATGCAGAAAAATGCAAGACCATCTTCCACAAAGGAATAAAAATCCTCTTTGTAAGACCCTTGCTCAAAACCTTGCGCAAGATTTTCCCCCTGGCCAAACTGAATCCATCTGAACGAATGAATTTTTTTCACAAGGTAGAAGAGATGACCTGCAACTCAGCTCTCTACAGCTACCTGAAAGGAGGCTTTAGTGAGGTGGGAGTTGGTCTCTTCTGCCATGCCTCAAGTGAAAGGACCAGAGAAAAATGGCCTTACACTGCACAAGAGAGATAAAGATTAGATAACAGAATTTTTTTTATCACTGCAAGAGTGGTTAGGCACTGGAGTAAGTTGCCCGGGGAGGAGGTGAAGTCTCCATCTCTGGAAGTGTTCAAAAAGCATCTGAAGGTGGCACTTGGGGATGTTGTTTAGGGCTGAATATGGTGGTGCTGGGTTCATGGTTGGACTAGGTGATCTTGGAGGTCTCTTCCAACCTTGACAACTCTGTGATCTAGTTATGCTGTGGTTAGTAGTTGTGCCAATGACATATAATGGAATTCACACAGCTATGTGAATTCTGATACTGGAGCTTATGTCAGGTGCAAAAAATGTTCAGGGAAATTGACTCTAATAATACTAATAAATATACCAACCTATGTCAGGAAGAAAATGCGGAGACTGGGGCAGAACGTCAATCTTGTCTGCAAGTTGAATAGATTAGTTAAGCCTAAGATTTCTTTTTAATATGCTTATGAACCAACAGCAGCAAAAAAGGTAGAGCCAGTTGTCAGCAGACTAAGAAAACTTTCTTCAGTACTTCAAAAGATGCTTATGAAAATAGCCACAAATTTAGAGATGGGTCTTTGCAAAGTGCTGTAAGCAGTAAGTAACTTCAGCTCCTGACACATAATTGTATTTGCACTAATGTTTGACCCATGTAAGTGGACTGGAACTGTTCCATTTGGACTGGTTCATTTAAGACTGTCTTGAGCATATGAGAAGAATATTTCTAATTTTGAAGAGGGGCTGAACCATTTCCAACTTGAAATCACATAAACTGCTGCACTTTAGTTGCAGATCAGCCCAGAATACTGAGAAAACCTAAAGACCGCAGATGAGAAAATGGGCTGGGAAGCAATGCCAAGATCAGCAAAGCACCTCAATCCCCCCTGCTCTCCACCACCTGCCAGTTACAATCTCGCCCATAATTCTTAAAACACTTTTGACAGATGCAAATTTTGAGGGAATATAAACCCTGATTCAGTAAAGCATCTGGGAATGCACTCAAATTCCATTTTAGTTAATACTTATGTACATCACAGAAGCAGGTCCTTTGTATGTAAGAATGGTTTATCCACAAGAACTTCACAATATTCTTACTTGCATTTTTTGTTTTACTCAGTCCAATTAGACTTCAAGCAAATATTAATTTGGAAAAAGTCACACAGACATAATAAACATACACTTCCTGGGGGGAAAGGATTTTTTTTCAACTGTCATATTTTGAAAAATACAGATAGCTCACAAAAGCTGTTTGGGGTCTGAAAAATATCACACAAAGTGGTGTTGACAAACACAGTTTGGCTTGCCAATAGATCAGGAGATTGAAATTATCAAATGTTCAGAATCTGGGTATTATTTATGCTTTTCTGTCTGCATGGCATAGAAGAAAAAAATATAGAATAAATGTAACAACGTCCTTCTTTAAATCTGGGGGATCCCAACCAAGACATCCACATTACTACCTATGACTCTAAAACATATTGCTATTTAAATGGATGTGGCTAAGTATGCCTCAGGAAAATATTCAGAGAAAAATACCTTGTGTAATACTGGTATAATACCAAGACAAATCAAGGTATAAAACCAAGGTAATTTTGCTTCCATGACACTGTACAATGAAAAATACTCAAAAGTTCTGTGCTACTAAAATTCTTGCTCACACTACTTCCAGCTTTCAAGCTAGTTTAACTAGTTTTCTCAGTATTTATTATTATTATTATTCCAAAAGCTAATTAAATAATACCTAATACATATTGTGTGAAAGTTCATTGCAATCAAGTTGCAAAGACACTCTGAATCTTATAATTTCAGATCTAAAATGACTGTGCTTACTTCATATCAGTAATAACTTTAAATAGCAAAAAGCTCTTTAAAAAATTGAAGGAATATACTTCAGTGCTTGACTGTCTTATACTTCATATGCAGACAAACTGCTCCTTTTACAAGTGGTACAAAAGATGTAATTACCCTTAAGCAGATATTCTGGCATAAGAGGACGTTTTAGAGCAAAGCTATAAAGGGTTTGCAAAGGCCCTAAATTCCAGCAGTGATGTGTATGCCCACCCATGCACCTGCTATTAACTTTTGATTTCCTGTTTTCTGACATACATTTCACTTTTAAAATCATTTATCAGGACCCAAAATTCACCTACCAATTTCCAGTTTGTATTTCTTTAACCAAATTTTTCCATCTCATCTTGGGTCATAACTTTCAGAAAAGATGTGATTCACAGTTTTAGACCTCCAACACAAATTTTTCATATAGTCACATATTTAGAGAAATCTCAGAAAATATGTAATTGTGCTTATAAGCCATTAGGGTTTTTCCTGTTTGGGCAGTATTTTACATGTATTACTGGTGAAAGCTGACCTGTAATTGCACTTGTAAACAACCCAGGCCAGCACAATATAAGAAACGAGACTGGAAGCACGACTGCTGGTGCCTCTTTTTCTCTGCAATGGCCTCAAAGTTAGACTGATGGTTCTCTGGGCTTTTTGCCAACACCACACACCAGATTAAAATAGAAAGAAGGGAAATAGACAACCTGGGGTCCAAAATTTAATTCTGACCTTATGTATAAGCTCTATGGGAGGCTTGGGCAAAGTAGAATGCTAATCTACCATATAAGGGGGGTGGCACAAGAAAACTAGAAAAAATCTAACCAGAAAAATGTCTTTTCTATCGTGTGCACATTTTGGTATTTTGAAACCATCGATCTTGAAAAATAATCAAATCTTCATGTATAAACATTATGTTATTCTCAGAAAGTAATATTTAACGTACAATGTACTTACATGTCCACAGCCCACTTTCTTTCAGCATGAGATAAACTATATTTTTTATGGCTTTAACCCACTTTATTCAAACCATAGACATTTCTGTTTCATGGACTTGTGGGTTTATGGATCTCATTAACTATGAAATATGGACAGCATATTAGAAAGTACATTTGAAAGTGAAGGCTGAAAGGCTCTCTTCATTCCATCAGAACAGGCTCTATTTATATTTTCTCTCATATTTCATAGTGGAAGTTAAGTATTCTTCTGCTAAAACATATTTGCTAATGGACTTCTTTACAGAAAGACAGAATTATGTTTTTTAATCAACTTAGTGTTGTTCACAGAACTGTTCACAAGAAATAAACATTTTTTCTACATTTAAATAATACCGTAATGTTAAGTCCAAAATGGCAAATGAGAAAATGTCTTCATAAAATTTTGCGGATGCTGGCTAATTTTACCATAACTTCCTTGAAAGCCCAGTGATTAAGTTGTTTCTAGGGATCACTTTTAATTTTTCAATGGAAAATGAGAAGTATGGTAAACAGATTAAACTCTGCTCCTGATTTCCTACTATAAACTCAGTTTATTAATTAACTACATACTAGTGTAATTCATTGCACTTGGATTCTTTGATTTTAACCACAAATATCTAGAAAATTACACTGTTAAATATCTACTGATACTCTGTTCACTAACTATTAAAATAACTCAATAACTCTATTGAGCATAACTCAATTTTGTAAAATGACTAAATAAACACAGTAATGAGTAAAAACTGTTTAAGACAGCTTTTCTGAGATGGAATCTTGAAAATTAGGTGCTTAAATGATAATTCTCAGAAAACTTGCTTTATTGATTATTATTCTTTGAATATTTGTATAAGATATTCTATTTATTTAGTCTCCTGCCCTTTCAAGAGAAAACTCCCAGGACATTATTAAGTTCTCTATTCTTGATACAGCTTGACAAGACACAGATACACATACAACTGAGAAACAGAAACTTTTTTCCACAGGGAAATTCAGGTCATCAAAACACAGGAAAAGAGGTTAATTTGAAGGCAATGAGGGAAAGTTTTGAAACTCTTATTTATGTATTCACAACCTCAGAAGAGAAAGAGAACAAAATCTTTCCTCACTATTCCCTTCAGAAGGATTTATTCTGGCTCAAACTATTACCAAAGGCACTATCGTGACTTTTGATGGAATAAGACAAGGAGCTGGTCTACAAAGTAGCCTGATACAAAAAATTTCAGCTACATTACATGAATCTTTTGTTGGTTTCTAGCACAGCAGAAGGCATTGTGGGGCAAAGCATGAAGTGCTTATATAAGCAGCAGAGTGACATAACTTTGGGAAGGACTTGCCAATGGCACGCAGAAGTCAATTCTAACAACATCCTTTGCAGAGTGACACATGACACAGTGTAAGACCGGCTTCGCACCTCATGCACTTCTGTGTGCACAAATGACCTGCCACAAGCTTCGTGGGTAAGTAACCAAATTTTGTGAACAACTTTGAATCAGTACAATGCTGATGAGTAGCATACATTGAGTAATATTATGTGTTTGGATGCAGATTCATATTTTCAAAGAGCCATAACACAAGTGAATCCCACGAAGACCTCTAATTCAAGCAGAATAAACTTCGAAGCACTTTAGAAACTTATGTAACAATCCCTGTAAGTGCATTTATAAACAAGTTGTTTCAACACTTCCTGCTTAGGCTTGATTTCCATTATGCTTTTGCTGAATGACTGCCACGTAGACTGGACGAAGTACTGATCCTGCCAATGTTGAGGGCAACACTATATGCAGTAATGCATTTGACAGAAATAAATCCTACATTTCTGCTGTTTTCCATATCGCCTTGGTTTCATTGCTTCCCTTTTGTTACACAGATCTATTACTCGATCAGCTACAAAACAAATTTGTGATGAGTTTGAAAAAACTTATAGGAGCCTGGACGCCATCTGCTATAAATCAAATAATCAAATAATGGAACTGGAATCACGCTGGTTTTGTTATTTTGGTAGTTGTGCGCTGGAAACAAATAGATAGTAACAGGAGTGTTACCTTGCAATCAACAAAAAGTACTTTCAAAATTCCCTCATGGACTGTTCAAAGAAACAGGGAATTTATTGGAAATGTAAGCAAGATTTACACAACGAATATATGTTAAGGTTCTAAGTGCTTCTAACCCTTTCCCACTTACTTTTACATAAACCCACAACTCAAATAGCCATTGATATGTGGAGTCTGTGCTGTACACTGCTAATACTTTGATTGCAATTTCAGGCTATGAAATTGAAAATACTCTTGCTTAATTTCATATGCAGGAAGAGCTATTTAAATGGTTCTTCTGCAACAACCATCGAGGAACCTTCAATCCACATGGGGAAAAGCAGAAGATAAGAAAGGAAAAAACAGATTTGCATGGAGTATGTATCAAATATTTAAAAGAACTTCTGAGGCGTTACAGAACAGTGTAATCCAAATAGTTTTCACTGCAGTGAGTCACATTAGGTAACTTTTTTCTAGTTAGGTTTATACTGTTTATATTCTCCCACAAGTAGTAATACCAAACTTTAATTTAATCTAGTGATCTTCATACAACCTATGTCCAAAACCAAAATCCTCTTCAGTAAAAAAAAATTAAGTAATGTTGTAAGACAGGATTCACTGTTATCAATTTTTCATCAGATGGAAGTTTGGAAGATAAGGAAGGAAGAAATCTGAGACTAATTTGCTCACTTCAGGACTGCAACCACTAGAAAATGTCCCTTCCATTTTAATTTTTTGTGTGATTAACAATTATAAGTATTCACATGAAATGTAGCACATTAAAAGCCTGTATATTTTCCATGACCCTTAGCTCCTATATCTATAAAAAAATTAATGTAGAATAATTTACCTCCAAAATATTTTTCACAATGTTACCATGAGCATTTTATGCTACACAATTATTCCAGTCCATACCTGCATGCCTGTCAGTTGAGCTGCTGACTTCCCTTTCAGGCAGAGAATGAGTGCCAGAAATGCATTTAAGTCCTCCAGAGAGAGGCTACTGACCTAAAACAGATGAAAAAATAACACATTATCTGAAGGCTCTGAGGAGGAGCTTTCTGAAAATTGAATCCTCTTGCTCAAGCACATCAAACTTAGAACAGTGACCTCATGTAATTATGACCACCATGAATGCATCGTCTAGGAAAACACACAGGGAACAAAATACTTTCTTTCACAGCTTGAATGAAGTGCATACCCCACACTTGTGTGTAGTGTATACACATGGATTTCCACACACCCAGCAAAATGCCCACCCTTCATTTATTCCCTTCTCCACTTTCCTTGGAGTTTCTTAACAACAGGAAATTTCTCCCTCTCTGTAACATCAACCATAGTAAAAAAAAAAGGAGATTTAAAAAAAATTTCTTTATAATCAAGACACAGGATAAAAATCACCTCAATGAGCCACAGATATGATGACCATTAGGATTTTTAAAAAATCCTTACACATTTATCTGTCATAAATTTCAAAAATATTCTAAAATATTTCAATTACCTATTTTAACCTAAATTTCAGGATTTATCTCAGATTTTAAGGCTATATATGGAAGCAGGGAAGACTCAAAACCTAAAATGTTCAAGTGGGAAAATGGAACTGACAATTCTAAATATATGCGACAGTTCACTTGTATCAGTAAAGGGGGAATGGGTGCTTTTTATGCTGTGAAAAAGTGTTTTGAGATTTTGCACAGGCACATGATCAGCTCAGAAGAAAGACAGCACCTCGAGAGCAGCTGGCATGATTCCATGACAGTACCGGTCGAGTTCCAATCCTTTCCTTCCTCTTATAAAACACTATAGATGATGCATGTGCACCAAGACCACATATCTGTTACAGCTGTTGGGGATACACAAAGATCCATAAAGCATTACAATTCCTTATCAGCTGGAACTTGAGGAAAGGTTTCTCTTGAAAAATGTGGAAATGTGCATTGTGGGCTAACAGAACACTTAAGAGGCTGCCTAAAACTCTGCATTGCCTTTCTTTTAACAGCTTGATTTTGGGGGAATATTGGTATATTCCATTTCAATCCAGTAAGAGTTTCTATTTAGTGACAGATAAAACGGAGAGAAAATTTTTTTAAAAAGTATTGATGTAAATCAACAGAGAAAAAAACCACTAAGAAGCCATCTATAATACGTCATTCATTTTCTTGCTTAGAGGAGTGACCGATTCTTTCCTCCTCAGGATAGAAATCATTCAATCATTATTCAGATTTTTTTTTTTTTTTAAATCAGGCCCTACTGCTTCTCACACTGTAAAATACTTCCCATCTATGATGCTGTTAAATCTTGCATAAAGCACAAGAATGTGAGGGATATCAGAAACATTTTAAGCTTTGAAAATGCTCCTTGGTATTCATTAACTCCACCTGTCTGCTAAGATCTGATAACGGCCCTACTTTACCCTGTAATTCAAGTCAGGTGTCACCTTTGTGTAGCTGGCAACAAGAGAGGTTTACTAAACCTGCACATTTTATACACTGAAGTAACAGAAAAAGTGACTTTTATCTACAAAACGATTCTTAATACTTGCACAGTTTTGTCCTAAGAAAAGGAAATCAAAGATTGCTTGCAAGTACAACAGCAAGAAAATGCCCTTAACAGAGCAGATCAGTCAAAAATGCTTATGAATGTAAAAACACTTCTTTAGAGAAATATTTTACTCAGTAATCAAACTTGCTGAGTTATCACAATTCCACCGTCAGATTTATTCCAAAACTGTTAGAGATTGAAAGAGAAATTTCTCCTTTGTCTGGAGGCTTCACACTTTGATTTGAACTCATTCACTCTTTTTTCAACTTTAAATACAGACCTAATATTTTGTAATTTTTTCACTATTTTTGTTCTTAATTTGGAGAATATTTGAAAGGTATCCTTGAAAAAAATATTTTTCATATAAACACTTTTTTTACGTAGTTAAGGTTTGTTTATTGGAATTTTTTTTCTTACTTTAAAAAAAATGCATCTGAAGTTTTCATTAAGTTCTTGCATGTACATTCTGAGGAAGCCAGATGGGCTGGTCAGTATGCTGTTTCCCGCAAAACCCTCATTTCTATCTTAGATTAAATGATAAGTAATGAAATTTTTAGGTTTATTCTCCCTCACATCAGCTGAAGGAAGACTTGAGGCCTGCTTCAAGGCAACCCACAATTTTCACAACTTAAATAATCTCTGAAGAAACAATTCCCCTTCCTTCTCTAATAAAAATCTAAGACTAAAGTGCAAAGACAAGAGTCAGATCACAGCTACACAAGCTTTGTTTTCTCAGCTATAAAACAAATGGAAGCAACATGGGCAGCTCAAAGCATGGCTACTGACATTCTTGCCCTCATGTTTTCCTCTCAAACATCCCAAGAGAACAAACAGACAATATCAGAGAAATAACCAAAGTTTAAAATAACTCAGCAATGAAAAACGTTTTACTCCAAATCGATTCCCCAGTCTGGTTCACAGGGTAGGTTGTATCAGTGCAACTCCAAGGGCAGAAGAGAATCAGGAAAATGGGGCAGCTCTTGAGAAACTGGCACTGCTATGAAAAACCTTCCATCAAACTGAGCCCTTTGCATGATCTCTCTGCTATTATTCCTGTTGAAAGCAAGAGCTGTAAATCTGGTTTAATCTCTTTTTATAACAGTAGCCATTGGATAATAAGTTCTAAAAACCATCTTCCTAACAAGCATTTTTTAAAATATTTTATTAATATCCTGTGATCAAGGTTCAGTAAATCCACATTTCTGTAGGTGTTCCATCCTGTTACTTCTCTTCTTAATCCCACTAAAGAAACCCTTCTCAAATAATTTAGTTATCATGATAAGAAAGGGTGCACAGAATAACTCATTAAATAAGTTAAATAGTGATAAATGAAGCTGCATTTTCACATCCAAATAGGAAAAATACTTCAAGTATGCTAGAAGGTAGGTACATGATATATATCTTGCTGATTTGAAACTGCAAGGCACGAAATGATGTTTAGTAAGTATTATCTTCGAAAAATTTTCAATTTGTATTCTGTTATACAAAAATTAAAGAAAAAAAAAGACCTATATGGATCATTTGCGTAATTCCCATATGTACTTCCTCAGCACATCATCTAAATTTGGGTAAACACATGAAGGGAAATGAAAGGAAAAGTCAGACAGAACTTTTTTCATGTATCACACACCAGTACAAATCTGTCATTGAGGAAATTGAAGACTAAAAAAGCAAAAGAAAAGACAAAATGCAGTTCAGTTTAAGTACAAGTGAAGCTGACCTTATCAGATTAGATAAAAGCATAATTTGCTCATCCTCAGAGAGGAAAATCTGCTTGTGAGATCACCATTTGAAATGTGGCAAGTACAGACAATACATTAAATACCTAAGAGAAAAGTAAATAATGAAACAATATTGTATTTAATCCTGTGTCCCTTTTTATTACAATTAAGGTAGCCTGCAGGTTGCCAAGTATTTGGAATTATAACAGAAGTGCTACCAAATGATCTCCTGTTACTCCGAATTTAATGACAAGAGCCATATCCTCAATTCTGGCTTGAAAATTAGTAGACTGACAAGACGGCATGAAAAAGTAGTGAGAGCTGACTAAATATTTATATTGTCTGTTTGCACTGTCTGCAGAGTCACCTGAGGGAATATCTTCTTTTGATGACACAAAAGGAGCAACTTTAATTTGCAAACAGGTCCCAAAGAGCAGGGGAAATCCCTCAGTTTATACTCTCTCTGCTAGACTGCCCGAGGGGTTTTGTCATGGGCATGTGAGAGTTATGATTAGCTACTAAAAACCCCAAGTATTTCTTGAACAGGATGGTGCTCGTTAAGTGGAGTAATTAAAAATACTGTAATGCAGTACTATTATATTTGATCAGCTATGCCTACAGTAAAGATTAAGAGAAATGCCCAGCACAGGCTAGCAAAAACAAGTTTATTTGTCCTTCGCATCCATCAGGTCTGGCAACTGAGGAAAAAGCAACTGTCCCTCCTACCTGCATCATAAGATAGGCCAGCAAGCAGCAGAATCCTGCAACAGGTGCTTCCAGAGCTTGGAGCGCTTCCATCGCATCCTGAAGGTGAAAGCATGCCAGAAATGTACTATACCGCTGCTTTTCCACATCAGGCCCTTTGGCAAGCCACAGTGTTTTCAAATTAGGTGTTCCACCTACAAAAGAAATCCATTATTTTATTTTGGCAGCAACAAGATAAAACATGTCTACCTCATTACAATCTGAAAGGAAATGACTGATCTGCTCTTGGCACTTGCAAGGACCACAAAGTCAAAAATAAAATGTATTTGACAAAACTTGCACTTGAAAAAAAAATTAACAAAAAAAAAGGTCTGTAATTTAAACAAAATTTATTGAATATAGGCATGTTTAAGCAGAGTGGACTGAGTTCAATTCTTACAATAACATAGACAATCTTGAGAGAGCAGGCATTTAACCTGTGCAAGGGCAAAGTTTGCCTGCAAGTGTGTTCTTTCCCTTGGGGATCCACAGCATTAAATGAGGCTCACTTCATCATAGAACAGTGATTCGGCAGAAAACAACCAGCTCTGTTTCCTCTCTCTCTCTCTCTCCTAGAGTTAACGTATGGGGGTGCCCGAAGGATCCTCACACTGTCTCCCTCATGATCACCCATTTCAATGAACACACTGGCCACCCATGGCCCTCGGTGGTGAGAACATGTTCTCCACAAGGTTTGGGAATGAAAACCGAGGCGATCTGGTATTTTTCACTTCCTAGGCTACTGTATGAAACACTGTTGCAAACACACACAAAAGAACTGTCATCAGTTATGAATAATGTATCTTTCCAGACTTTCTCTAGTATCATTCACGCTTGTCTCTAAATCCTTAATATTCACCCTGTGCCGCCATCTCCCAGCTTGTGACACGTGTGGGCTAATGCAAAATTTGCTCCTCATTTAAATTACATTTAATCTGTTATCAAAATAAACACTAATGCATGTGAAATAACAGAACAGCTAACTGGTTGTGCCTGAGAATCTCAATAAAAGGCAGAATCGTACCATAAAGTACGGCTGCTTCTGTAGTTAAATAAAACGAGGTGTGAATTTTAAATGTGGACTAATTAAGCTACATTTGGTAACACCTTTTCCTTTTTTATGTGACATGCAGCAGCTGCAGACCAGTTAGGAACACTTGGTGATAATAAATGGTTAAAGTGACAAGGTGCTGAAATCCACATAGATGATGTTTATTTAGCCAGGAAAGCCCATTAACCAAATGGTACTAATTCTTTGGAGAGGGGGAAACTACAAGAAAAGTTAGTATTTTCTTTCTTTATGTCCCTGATGGATTTTTCCTTTACTCTTTTTAAGACTAACTCTCCTGTCAAAAGTTTTAACCATGAAAAGAACTACTAGCATACAATCCGTAAGTTTCTCACCTTATTTCTAAGGGAAATGTATTATTAAGGAAAAAGACCAGTTGCTTGACTGGAGGTAGAAATGCAGGTAGGAGATAACACAAATAGCGGCTGTGAGTGGGGTAGTACAGACAACACAGTGAGACTCACATTACTGGTTTGCTACTGGTAATTGCTGCCTTAAGAAAAAAAAGAACAGCAGAGACTGACTTCCAGGAAGAAAATCAAATATAACATGCACGAAACCAAAACAGAGCCAACTTTTCCTACCAACCCGAAGCAACGCTGATGTGTGAGACAATCTGCACATGGACAAACTCAAATAGTTTTGATGGTTTCTGCATACAAGGAGATACGCCAAGAATCAGTTAAAAGGAAAGTTCTCTCTTGCATCCAGAGACATACCTAATAATAGAAATCTTCCTTTCTTCAGAGTAAAACCAGTAACTACGTCAATATTCAAGATTATAGATCTATATTGAGAGAGCTCAACAAAAAATTCAAGACATCTCTTCCATAAACAGTTTCTTACACTTTCAGAAACATCTACTTGCGCCTGGGAAAAAAAGGTACTGATAAATTATGAGTTATGTAGTCTGGGAAAGAAAACTGGATGCTGTCTCCTTTTGGAACACACCAACAAAAGGCGCTTTTTTTCTGAAAGGATCTCTTCTTCAAGTAATAAAATTCCATGTAATACCGAAGAGTAATCTATTATATCAACTGAAAGATAAGTAAAACAAAGAAACAAACATCCTGAAGTTTAATGAGTCTCCCACCGTACATGCAGTCCACAGCAGATATAAGATCCATCTACAGTAGACCCTCGAACTGTTCTCTACTTTAGGTAGATCATTGCTACACTATTTACAATAATTAGAAAACATTTCTGAAACATAAATTTACTGGGTAGGCAGGAGAAATATTTTATTTTCTGAATACATCTATATATTTACTAAATTAATCTTAAAAAAACAACAAAAACTGTCTAACAAAAGGAAAACAACCAAAACATATTTATATGTATCCAATTGAAACATCTTTACTATAAAGACCAGTAATGATAAAATTATCTGTTTGGGTTGTAGGAACCACAATTTCCCATGAATTACTCAAACATATGCAAACATAATTATTCTCAACACGCAAAGAACTGTGTGAAAACCATATTCAGCACTATGTGAACTGCAGTCCTCAAGAACCTCAAGAAGAGGAGCTTCAAAAAGACCTCCACGGAGGTGAGATACCACTTGCCTAAACACAAAACCAGACAACCCACAAGTTAAAAGAAAAAGCATGGACCAAATCACTTCTCACCTTTTTCCTTTATACTCACACATTAATGCCATTGTCATATAGAAAGCAGCATGAGAAACAAAAGCACTTCAAGGGACTACATAAACACTTATTTCATCTGTTTGAATTTCAATAATCGATTTATGGATATGTAATAAATGCAAAAGTTGCAGAATGCATTAATTATATGATATCATTTAACTCAACACCTAAACAAAGGTGACCCTCACATTTGTACCAACTTTAAACTCGTAATTACTGTGTATACAGATAAAATGTATAATACTGTTTATTTACATTTGAGGTAATGATTATAGAAATTTTATTTTATAACACCAGTAATAGAACTTTAATAGCGCTTCTTCATTTTTACCTGCTTACGTAAATACTGAGCAATACAAATAAGTTTATAAAAATATAGTTGCTAAGAACATTCAACAGTAACTGCTCAACAATTGTGGCCAAAAAACTCAAATACCAATTAAATCTGACCATTAAAGACAGAGACAGCATTTTGAACTTATACATATTCATGGCATATTCATGGGCGATGCAATGATTAGAATACTGAAAGTAGATCCAAACTCTGTGGTACGAAGCTACAGCATCCTATGCATTTCCAGAAATAAAATGAACAGCAGAATCTATACATTTCCAGTGAAGACTTTAGAACTTTTTCTGTTCCATATAAACTGTACACATATCAAATATATCTGCTATGTTCACAAGATATGGATGTTAAACAGTATTTTCCTGGATCATGGATCTTCTAACAAAATTGATTTGCCAGTGACACTTTTTATCAATGTAAGTTCTGCTCTGTCAATGTGTGTAAATCATAATTATATTCATTCAACTGAAAAGAAACATTCCAGAAGGGAGACACAGACAATGCAAGCAAGCACAGATGCTAATTCAGAAGACTGTCTCTCAAAAATAAAAAAATATAGCTAATGCGTACTATATTTTAAATATATTTTAAGTTACCATCTTACTTACCATCCTGCCTTTAGGATTCGATATTTTGTTTTTTAAAAAAGCTAACATTCATTCTATCACCTGCAGCCTTTCCAGATGCAAGGCACTTCTGCTGTTTTATACATACACAAAAAGATAGTAGGAATTCAACTTTTTTTTTTTTTAAGCTCAATGCAAAATTTAAAGCATTTATCATTACGTACACCACAGTTCAAAGTTCATAGTTTCTTTAGACTTTTTAATTTAAAACAAACTGGAAAAGAGTTGGGATTTTACATATACTTTAAATACAGCTCTGAAGTAGTTTTGATGATCAGGTTATCAGTTTTATCAAAAAAGGTAAAGAGCCTTCCCAAATTAATTGCACTTTTGATGTTTCAAATTGGGTTTTGGTACAGTTATTTTTTGTCTTTTTGAGTAACCTGATCTTGATTGACAGCCTTGAACTCTAACTTCCTAAAACAACTTTAAATTTAGCTCTAAATATGATCTCTGTCTGAAAAATGTGATGTGCTGTTGAGAGCCTTATTTGGAGAATTAGAAAGTCATGCTGTGGAAAATCAAAGATGCATGAGCGAATATAAGGCATACAAATATGGACTGCAAAAATTTTAGAAAAATATTTGTCTGCTGAAGGAATGACAACAGAGCACTAAAAATAAACACTAAAAGTCCTCCTCCCATTTTTTAATAGTCTGCTTGAACAGCCTTTCATTACTGAGTTAGTAAAGATTGTATCTGAGAAGACTCTGTTTTATAAACTCCACTTTTGTGGTTGCTATAAACAAATACACTTAAAATCCTGTTTATTGTCAACATGAAGGTGGGTTCTATGTGTTGCATATTTGCAGAGCTATAGAACCAGAGTACATGAGATTAAGTGGATTCCTCTCCAGAAAGGGAGGAAGGAAGTATACTATCTGGGATGGAAAATTTCACAACAATAAATAGAGTATATTTGCCAGACAGTTTGAAATGTAAATAAGGTTATAGGTAGGTAGGTAGGTATGGTTTATACTTTGTTGAGTTTTGTTTCCTTGTTTTGCAGCATGTTTCCAGACCACTGCATGCTGAAATAAAACAGTTGCACAGGATGGACTGATCATTCTTTACTCGGCATATTCATATTCCATTTGGAAAATTTCACAGCAATTTCATACTATCATAAAGCCAATTAGATAATCACTCTCCTAATATTCTGTCAGGGGTACTGGACAGTGAAAGTACTGTATATCAAATAAAAACTCATTTGTACTTCGTCTATATAACCTATTTCTTTCCAAACAATCCTTTAAAAAGGATTTCGAAAACGCTGGTATCTAAAAAGCAACTGGTTTTCCTTCATCCTTGAATTCAAAGCCTCTCATTAAATATATGAGTTTCAAATATGAAGATAAATGTGCAATCTTTGGATACCTAAAAAAAAATTTTACTATAAATTTATAAAAAAGTGCCTGCATTTCAGCTTCTGAATTCAGATTTCGACCAGATCAGCACAAGGACTACTACAGACGGCTCTGGATGCTGAGAGAAGATCCGCTGGTAATTGCTCTCCAAAATTTGAGTAGATAGCAACTTTTCTTAACAAGATATCAACGGTATTGCATATCAATGGAACAAATACATTTCATGTGAAAAACTAGAAAAACCTCTGAGCTGCTGATCCAGTTGATAGCAGATGACCAAAGGGAGCTGTGAGAACTACAACAGGATGACCACAATAGCACAGGCAAATGAACACTTAAGACAATTTTCCCCCTAACATAACAAAATTGTTTACTTTCCATCCTAAACTAATCATACTGCATGACACAACCGTATACATATAGATATACAATTATATATATACAGTGTTCAATCTTGTCACTGAAATGTATGATACTTCCTCATAAATGTAACACATTTCTCATAACTCTAATTTCACTAAGAGTGTTCATTAATGTGTTTTTTTTCCAAAGGGAAGAAGATAAAAACATAAAAACACTTACAGTTTAAGAGAGTAGAAACAGCTTCACAGAAACAGATAGCCTAATTAATTTTTTTTTTATTAAAAGCTGGAATCTCTTCTGGGTTGTCAGAGATGATCTAAAAATGACTTTTTTTTACATTCTCTACTATTCTCATTAACACATTCTGTCAAATAGCTTAATGGATGAGTTAATACAGCCCTACACACCACTTCTCCTTGCTTCAGAGCAGTAGTTAGAACCTTTAAGAAATTGTCTGCATTTTAGAACTGATGTTTGAATTAGCACTGGGTTTAACGAGACACAGCAATAACCTGTATCTCAAAGCTGAATCCTATTATAATTACAAAGGGTAATTAAAAGCAATTACAAGCATGAAGCTCTTTAGCTCTTTGTTCTCCACAGTCATCCTGGGTTCTATATCAAACATATGATGGATTGTCTAACCTCATTTTAATGAAGTCATTCTTTCAGTTTAGATTTAAACACATTTTTATTCTACCTGTAACAGAAGGCTGTACAGGTTGTATCAACTCCGGCTCCTTGAGAGGATTTCCAAAATAGACAAACCACTCTTTTACCAAAGGATAGGTTCCACCTAAAAAAGACAGAATTGGATCAGTAAGTCAAATACAAGTATTGACACTAGTGTAACAGCTGGAATCAGCTGTGATCAGGATTCTAAAGCAATAGCAGGCATTTCATGAAGACTTGTTTGCTCAGCTTTAGAAACAAACCAAGAAAAAATAGTTTTAGTATCTTTATGAAAAATCATCAGAACAAATAAAGAGAGTTTCAATTATGTACTATAAACATGAATTTGGAGTGGGGAACTGCAACAAAAAATGTAAGTACAAGAGTCTGTGGAAAACATTCTCAAACAGGCTTAGGCGTTCCCACTCCAAGGCAGTTCAGGAAGCTCTGGAGGCACGTGGCATAGCTTAGGGACCTGCATGAGCTACCTCAGTGTCTCACCACTGTCACACTGCCACATATCCAGGCAATGCTTAATACGATTCACCTCCCAACTTGCCCTGACATTTCCTGTGTCAGGGTTTGAGCCCAAATCTTCATAGGGAGGCCTCGATGGCTATTTGAAAGCTGACAGCGATGGAGTCATCCCACCATCAGATGCAGAGTTTTCACAGCCCATTGTTCCAGATCTTTTATCTAGCATAAAGGAGTTTTTTATACATAATAGCTCAAGTGGCTTTCCTAGTCCCTAACCTCAACTCTGCTCAGCCCCCCTAAAGATGACCCTTAAATTAAAAATTTCACTACAGGGATTGTGCATCTAACTGCTTGATGCTTAAAAAAACCCAAACAAACCAACCCTCAGAAAAAAAATCAAGCATTTAAGAATTTTTGAAATGCAGACTATCCAATTTACAATAGTCTGCTCAAAATCATTCCAATACAAGTCTTCATTTAAAAAACACAAACAAACATAGAATCAGTGTTACTATCAATGGTGTTTTGCATTCTGTCCAGATTTTTGCTTATGGTAGACATGTCACAGTACCCTAAATTTCCACTCACTGTAGTCTGGTAAATAGTATGAATTAAAGAGGTTTAGCTAGTCCTGGACACGTGGAGTAGTGTTTTCAAATATTTTCTTTTTTTCCTTCCCTTGTCCCTTTCCAGATTCACAGAATTGCATCTCCAGTTTCTCTCAACCAGTACGGAAGTCACTATTCTTAAAAATTCCTGCCTTTTATCACCAATTCCAATCTCCCTGAAATTTACTGCACAAGTATTTCCGATGCTATGTTGTGAATCCTAATCAAAAACTTTCCCTAGATTATAACAAACCAAACAAATCTTTCCAACACCGTCCTTTCCTTCTCCACCCAAAAAAGTTTTGTAACACTAATTTCCTCATCTCACTCATAGCTCAATGCTGGAGATAACTGTTGGCATGAATGAAAAACTAGTGTGCTACAGTGCAAGGGCAGAAATTCCTTACATGTATTTCTTGTGCTGGGGTAAGAGAAGGGAAAAAGAACACAACAAAATCTGTTTTACAACCCTGGTCCTTCCTTCCTTCCTTCTTTCCTTCCTTCCTTCCCTCCTTCCCCCCCTCCCTCCTTCCCCATGGACCTGCAGCACAAACTCCCAATAAAGATGACAGACTGAAGAATCAGCACATGGAGTCTGAGGGACAGTATTACTCCTGACTTGCCACGCTTCACTGTTCAAAAACTGATGACATTAAAAATAAAATTTAAAATGCCCACACTAAGGAGGAAAAAAAGCCTTGAACTGTACATTCCAGTAGCAGAATAGTCTCACATCTTGATTATAAATCATTATCTATGATAATGCTATTTCATGACCAAAACCCTCCAATTAAAGAACCCAAAGTCACTTTCAGAAACATTCAGATGTTTCAGCATTTGGTTTTAAGATTTAGTGTATAGATTACTCTGCTTTATTCAATTTATTCAGCTCACTCAGACTCCTAAATTTTAGCCTGGTTTCTTAAGGAGGCAAACCTAATAAAATTAGGACATCTGTCTTATAATTAATTCATGGATGCACTGCTCTGTTTCAACTAAATCTGACAAAGAAGTGATTTCAAATGGATTAAAGTCCTAAACATTTTGTGAAACTGGAAGACTCAGCTGACAGAAGGATCCTATTAGGGCACCAACTGAAAGAAAAGCAGGAAACTCAACTTACCTGTTGTATCCAAACAGACTGAATGGCAAATCAATACACAAATAGCTGTAGAAAAAATGTAGATGGGATTTGGGAAGGGCAGGGGGCAATAGAGAACATACTTAGGAACACTGTATATTGCAGGAGGGAGTTGTCAAGGACACGAGGAGAAGATGGTAGAAAGAAGCATGGAAATGGAAAAGCTTTGCTGGGGGGAAACTGGTGGGGAGCATTGCTCTTTGTGAGTTCCACAACTCAGAAAAACTTACCAAAATATGTCTTGATTCTAAACACCAGTGAGAGATTATTTTTCACATCAACCATTGAACTCATGCACAGTAAAAAGAGAAGTCGATAGGAAGTCTACAGTTTCATTCTTTAAATGTTTGTGAATGTAGGTACAGGACATAGCACCGCATCAGCTAAGTGCTATGTTACTATACTCCACTAGTAACAAAAGTATATTACTGTTCACACAAACAGCCAAATAAATATAGCTGAAAGCAAGGTCCTGCAAACTGACAGCACATTAACATACCAAGAACAAATGGAGATATGATTACTAAATGTCAACCTTCTCTGCACAGAAACGTCTTAGGGAAAAAAAACCACTAATTTTTCAATTTCTTTTCCCCCACAATGCATGTAAAGAATATCAGCAATGAAATAAAAAACCAGCAGTTCCTTTGTTTAAATAGATTCTGAATGACCTCTGAAAGCACTGCTTAGGCAGCCTAAGGAAAGCTTCAGCGATGTGCAAAACACAAGACAGTTGGAAAATGTTTTTATGTGTGTTACTCTACACCTGCAACAATGCCAACTCTCCTGAGTGGTCACTGGCGATAACTGGCAAAAATTCTGCTAAAGGACTGTTTTTGACAGTGTCAAAGCAAGGACCAGTCTGGCCTGCTAATGTTAGAACTGGGAGTGATGCCAGGACTTCGAGGAGCTGGCCACGGGCTCAGGCTACATTACATAACCTCCTAACTGGCAACAGCCATGCAGGTGCAGGTATTTCCATGGACTGCACTAGTGCCAAAACCTGCTGACTTTGTTCTGAACTTTTTGCACACATAAGAAAGAGCTTGGCTGGCCTATCAGGGTGTATTATTTACCGATATTTTACCCTCCTACTTGAATTTTTCCAAAAGTGCTTTTTCTCTGGAAGATGCTAAAGTGTTGACAATTTCTATCACTGTATGCAATATTTCACATATTGATCAGAAACAGCTCAATTAATTACAAATGTACTTTTGAAATACACAGGCAACAAATGCCATGTTATCAGAATCACCATCAGCCCCTTATTTATTTCTGTAGGGTGAAAAATAAGGCTGTGATCCTCCAACATTTCCATGAGTAAAGGTACATGCATGCTTACCATACACCAAACTATACCAAAGGCAATGTTATATAAGCAATTCTTTCAGCAGCACTGCTGTCTTTTATTGGCAGGCACTGATTTGCTCACTCCCACTCCCTGCCATTCCCTACTCGTGTTTCACCACAGCTGTTTGTGGCTACACAGAGCCAGATAGGAAAACAGACCAGGTTAGTTACCTGACTACAAGAAAGGCAGGGAAGAGAGACTGAGGTTATTTTCAGTTTCTCAAACTAGGCCACCAAACAGCTGCACAAACAGCTGCACCAGCACAACTGATGCACAGGGACCGAAATGAGTGGCTGTGCAAGAGAATGATTTAAAGTGGCACTGATAGCAACAGAAACACTTATCCCACTATGGCTTCAGGAAAAGTGGCATGGTATGGGCCAATGGTTTCAAAGGATATTACATCCTCCTCCTACAGATCTGAGGGTCTCTAAGGCACCTTTGAAAATCTCAACCTAGACATTCAAAACTAACAGTCTCTTGTTTCAGAGTAGGGGAAACAGTTTACATTAGCTTTAACCTGTTCTTACTAAACCTGTAACCACTGCTCTTACTAAATGTTGGCTGCTTTGCCAATTAACAATAAATAAGCAGATCTGAAAACTGCAAAGAGGTCAGTTTCCACCATATTTTAATTGACGATATTAAGGAGCAAAAAAGAGGATCACTAACACATACATCACCACTGCAAACTGGAATATTGAGTAGAGTTAGTCGAGGTAGCTTCAAATGTGCTACATCAGCAGCTGTCTAATGGTGGCAGACTCCACATGGACTAATTTTATTGGTTGTCTTGTTCCAATAAGCTCTTTTTAAATGCTAATCCAAAGTGATTCTACATCTACTACAACCTACTAGGCTACTTCTTCCCATCCTATCCCTTATTAAATTACAAAAAACAGTCAACTTGGCCTCATCTGAGGGAAACTGGCACAGGATTCTACTTAGTTTGTAAAGAACAAAGCTTCTTTGTAGGTCTAGCAGTGAACCCATTAATAAATAATGCTTATACATACTTACGTATTCCAATACAGACTGTGACTAATGACCTACACTCTTGATTTAGAAGCAACTATACACTGGAATAAAAAAACAACCCATGGACTACTAGGAAGTGACATGGTTAAAGCAGTTAGAGGTAGACACATGCACTGAAAATGCAGATTTAATAGATCCACCCACACAGACACAATCTACCTTTCTGGAAGGGTTAAGGATTGAGGGTGTACTTTGACTTTAGAAAATTATCTCTGGAATTGGAAGCCTGAACTGAGAATCTGTGGTTTTATTCTAAAATCACTTTCTTAAAAGAAGACAACTTTCACATTAAAATTTCATTTTCTATATGACTCTAAATAAATGTTTCTGTACTTCAGTTCTAATCTTCTTTGAGTACTAAAACCACTGCAACACAAATACAAACCTGTCTACTACCCCGCCATCTTGCAGGAACAATTGTTAATTAGGAATTTTGGTCTGGGTGTTTCTGAAAACAGCAATCAATATCCTGCTGCTTAGATGAATAAGTAAAACCCAACCAAGTTATAATTATCTACAAAATTTAGAGGCAGTACACCAAAAAATGAAAAATGACAGACGTGCATGATTACTGCTGAGGTTTTTGTTATTCTCTCCAAATTGCTATGTAAACTCTGATTCAGTTTTTCCTATTATGGCACAACTTCAACCTCTGGCTGCTGAAGGAAGTAATGTACTTAATTACCTTTTTGTGCCTTTCTAAGCAAATAGTTTGAATATTAGGTTTGATGGCGGTGCACTTTCATCAATAAAATGTAAAGCGATTACCACGGAGAAATCAACACATTCAAAAGAATAAAAGTTCAGTACACTTTTAATTTTCAACTCACTGGCTGAAAGACACTGTAAAGATAACACTTAACTAATGGAAGTCTTAAGAACATGAAATTGGTCCAAGGATGTGAATAAAGAACTCTCTATCTTCAAGGAGGTGAATGCAAGCACAGATATAAGTGCCTGCTACCAAATCTGTTTATACCACTGGATAAAGGAATTGTATTTTCTAGCACTTGGATGAAAGAACTAATAATTGCCGGCATGACTTGCATTTGTATTATTACACTAACTATATTTGACTGTTCTGAAAATTGCAGACATAAAATCAACAGAAGGTAAAACTTTAACAGTGCATTATTGTTCTGTAAAACTCTTACAACTCACTAATTAATCCAGAGCCACAGTTATCCAAGCAACATTACGTTTCACATACTCTCAAACTAAAGATCATTGTTTTGTTCAATCTTTTGATCATCAACAACTTTCACAACTTCCCATTTAAGCAAGGAAAAAACCTCAGATTTTTAAAAATCACTTTAAAAGCACTGAAATGGAACAGCATGTAGAAAAAGCCCCACAATTTCACTCTCACATTTTCTCTTACTTCCATAAGAAGTAATTTTAGCTGCTCAGAGTTTTTATCCTAAATGCATTTTCTATCCTAAATGCTGATATAGCCACTGAAGCAATGAATTCAAGTTTTCATATTTCAAAATTGAAAGTATACTTGAATAATGGTCTAAGTAGTTTAATCCTTACCTTTTCCAGATTCCAACAAGACAGAATAAACATGCTGACGAGCAGGGCGGTAGATAAGCGCCTGTCCAGGAATCTCTGTATCAGAGTCATCTTCCAAGGAGTTGCTGCACTCAATCTCTCCATTACTCAGGATATTGAAGATTGAATAATTTTCAGATTGGATATGCTGTTCTTTAGCTAACTGTTTGTTCAAAGAAGGAAGAAGGCATTATCTCCAAAATTAAGTAGAATGAAAAAGTAACAAAATGTATTTACTATTTGAGGAAATAGATATTTCTCTCTCAGTAGATATGGAGGGAATAGCCAGGGAGGGAACAAGTGCTTTTTCAAATAACATCAGTACAATATATTTTCAGACATCTATCTTTTTGTGGTCAGGAATCCCCAGGAAAACCCATCATTGATTTCTTAGCTCCTCCTTTATTTCTTAAAACTTGGGAGCTTGAACAACAGTTTTCTAGAGAGTAATTATTCTTAAAATTAATTCTGAATTCCAGCATAACTACCCTCCTTTGGTCACTTGAAAATGTATCTTCTCTCTTTAAACAGTGAGTGAAGGCATGACAAAATGCAAACTTTTAATTTTATTGCAAGATGAACTATATAAGACAGCTGTATTTCTTTCCTGACCTGACTTGGAGTAGTTTACATTCTGGTAAAATTAGAATACTTAACTCCACCACACTTTTACTTTGCAATAGCTCTTCACTGTGAAAAGAAATGCAATCTACTCTAGTGAGGAAAACCAGGTCTGCAGGCACGTTGCTGAAAAGCAGAATTAACAGCATCACCCAGGCTGCACATTAACCACGCACGGGATGCAGATACATCTGGCTACAGCAGCTGGCTACAGGCAGCCTCAGCACCAGCAGGGTCTGCTGGTCTGGAACAGCCTGGGTGAGAAAGTAACAAAGATGCTCTCAGGCAGCCCAGAATTCCAACCAGTAACACTGGCAATCTGGACTGGCCAAGTGCGGAGCCAGACAGATTTTCTACTTCACAACCCCAGACCAAAACTCTGGGGGAGTCCAAACAGCTGAGCAGAGCGAATTATTTCCATGGGGTGCCAGTAAAAAATTCTTCAGGACCCGTGCCATATGGTGAGCAGGCACTGACGTTTTTCTGCTCTGCATTCCCTGCATGTGTCGTGCTATCTGTAGTATTTGGGTTGTGCCACCCCGAAGCTATCACAGACTCTTTCACTGGCCAGAACCAAATTCACCATTTCTGCAGAATTCCAGGATCTGCAAACCTGAGAACTCAGCAGGTCAAAGCTCCCATCAGTCACTGGGTCATTACTGATCAAAACTAATTCTACTGAAATGTTATACTCTCTGTGTACAGTGCCAACCAACAGAGCACATATACAATAAATTAATGGTCTCCCTGCAAGAAATACTTCAGTATTCCTAATATATGTAAACAATGTAATCCCCCAAGTATACTTTTGTATCAAATAAAAACAGATTTGATACAAAAGTATGATTTGAATGAGGCACTGAACTATTTCATAGAAACCAGTCACAGATATGAGATCATCAACAACACTAGCTTATTGCAATTTGCCAATAATCTACACATCCTTATGTACTGAAAAAACTGCAAGATGATTTCAAAAGTATTGCTGTATTCAATGTCTGTATCTTGAAAAACACTTCTGATTTATACCTACAATGAACTAGAAAGTTATGCTCTTCTGAGAGAAACAGCACCATGAGGCTATGCCCTCATGGTTGGAATTGAGCTTTGTGTGTCATTTATGTGCAGTTCCGACAATGTGCAAGGAAAGCAGAACTACATATGGGTTTCAAAATATGAAGCAAAGCACACACGTTACATATACAAATATTTTAACAGTTGTAACAAAAAAACAAAAGAGAAGTTAACATGTCTAACATTTTGACTGTAATTTCGTTGGCCCAGGGACTGGCTTCATGTAGGATTCATGCAACAACAGTGAGGTATTCTTCAATGGAGCTTCTAAACATTATTATTTAGAGCAGTAGCTCAGCATGATGCTTCAGAACTTCAACCTTTCAAATTAAAGACCAAGCCAAGAAATAATGACCACTTGTCATAAAGACCACATGGTATAGTCTCTTAAGGAATAAGGATATTGCCACTATTGTCCTGGCCATAATCCAACCTAGATAATTGCATTCTGGCTATTTTCTCCTTGCACTTCAAGCAGAAAGAGTATTTTTCAACACCTTATTATGATGTATGGCTGCTGATTTTTAAAAATATCTTCTATTTAACTACAACAGTCAAAAGTGATATGTATTGTATCTATGTGTGGTTAATATAAAAGCTCAAATATACCTACAGTTTAGCTGAAATGAGCATTGCATAGGTTACAATGTAGTTATAAAATGTTTTATAGTTTTTTTAGAAAGCAAAATGTAAATTACATTATTACTTTAGAGTAATATGAGGAAACAGAAAAGTAGTTTTAAAAGAAAATGCTCAAGATAAGCAAGAGTAAGAAAAAAAAGGTTCTGTGTTTGAAGTCTATAAGGACCTAATAAAATTGAGAGTAACAGATGGCTAATATAGGGTCTAAAATACACTTCCTTGTATAGATTTTTTAAAAAAATCTTAATATGTTATCTTAATTGCCAAGAATCTACAGAATTGTACTCTAGACTTACTACTATTCCATAAACTCTGATGCAAGGCAGCACATTTTCTACTACCCAGGTAGGCCACCCTAAGCTAATATATCCAATTTCCCAGAGTGAGTCAATCTGACATACCATATCTCACCCCAACACCAGTGCATCCCTGTCTGTGTGGGAAGTCATAAATAAAACTTGCTACTACAGACCTGCCCTTCAGGAATTAATAAGTGCTTTGAAGTGCTTTTGGGTCGTTCAGGGACAATGACGACAAGGGTAATTGAACCTGAACCAAAAATCACAAAATACAGACTTGCAGCATTTGACACTGTCCTGCACAACATCCTAGTCCCTGAAGTGGAGAGGAATGGATTTGACATATGGACCTCTTGGTGGATGGGACTGGTTGGATGGTCGCACTGAAAGAGTTATGGTCAATGGCTTGATGTGCACGTGGAGACCAGGGACAAGTGGTGTCCTCAAGGGTCGGTACTGGGGCCAGCACTGTTTAACATCTTTGTCAGCAACACGGACAGTGCGATCGAGTGCTCCCTCAGCAAGTCTGCTGGTGACACCAGGCTGTGTGGTGCCATCAACATGCAGGAGGGAAAGGATCCATCCAGAGGAATCTGGACAGGTTTGACAGGCGGGACTGTGCACACCTCATCAATTTCAACAGGGCTGAGTACAAGATCCCACACTTGGGTGGGGCAATCCCAAGCAAAAACACAGGCTGGATGGAGAATCGATTGAGAGCAGCTCTAAGAAGGGCTTTAGGGTGCTGCTGAATGAGCAGCTTGACCTGAGCCAGCAATGTGCACTCACAGCCCAGAAAGCCAACTGAACCCTGAGCTGCATCCAAAGCAGCGTGACCAGCAGGGCAAGGGAGGGGATTCTCCCTGTCTACTCTGCTCTGGTGAGACCCTACCTGGAGTGCTGTGTCCAGCTCTGAGGTCGCCAGCACAGGAAGGACTTCAACCTGTTGGAGGGAGGGCTGCAAAGATGATCAGAGGGCTGGAGCACCTCTGCTATGAAGACAGGCTGAGAGAGCTGGGGTTGTATAACCGGAGAAGAGAAGGCTCTGGAGACACCTTTGAGCAGCCTTCAGATATCTAAAGGGGGCTACAAAAGAGCTGGAGAGGGACTTTTCACAAGGATGTGTAGTAACAGTATGAGGCGAAATGGCTTTAAACTTATAGAGAGTAGTTTTAGATTAGATATTAGGAAGAAGCCCTTTGCTGTGAAGGTGGTGAGGCAGTGGCCCAGGTTGCCCAGAGAAAAGTTAGATCATCCCTGGAAGTATTCAAGGCCAGGTTGGATGGGGCTCTGAGCAACCTGGTCTAGTGGAAGTCTCCTTGCTCAGGGCAGAGGTTTGGAACTAGGTGATCTTTAAGGTCCCTTCCAACCCCAACCATTCTACAATTCTATGACATGATTCTGTAGGAGTTTCCACGTCTCCACCACATATGCAATTTTAACTTCTGCATTCTTAGCACAGCCACCTTTGATATCTCAACTGCATGTGCCAGGCACAGACAAGCAGACCACAGATCAGCTTATGGCTGACCTGTGGGTTCTCAAAGTAAAAAGCAAGTCAATACACAAACTATATAAACATGGGAAATCATGTAATACATGGGAAGTACATTTCTGTGCCCAGCTGCTGGCCTATACAGGAGCTGTTCCGCATTATTTGACCTACTCGACACTTCAAAAAGAGAGAAACCACTTTTTATTAAATGTGCTGCAGGTATGCTCATATTAATGCATGCAATAGTCCTAACTGGGGCTCAACAGACAAAAGATTTTTACAAAAGCAAATTTAAATCAATTGGATTGATGTACTCATTATTAACTTCCACAAAGTAGTCACGGCAATAAAGTGATCACTAAGCTTTAAAAAACAAGTTACCTGAAAGATTTCTTTATCTTGACAGAGAGCTGATTGTTGTTGAAGGGGTAACATCTGACAGTTTGTTACACTGGGAGGAATCCATGGAGACTGCTGCCCAGGCAAAAGATAGGAGTTCACTCCTCTGTAAAGCAATGTTTTGTCTGATCCCAGAGGGAGAATCTCTTCCAAGTGTTTCAGGCTGCTGTATGAGCACGGAATTTTTGAGATGTAATTTGCTACAGATAGCAGTATGTTTGTTCTTCTGTTGTAGCTGTTATTCCTGTGAGGACTGGTCGTTAAACATTTGTGCCAAAAGCCTTCCAAGAGGCTTTCTGGAACAACATCATTGCCAAGCAAGCACGCAAAGAGAGGAAGGTGTGTCAAACTAATACCCAGCACATGGCAAAGAACTTCTCGAGAGTACATAACAGTGACCAGTCTGTCCAAACGGAGGTTCTCAATGGAAAAGTAGGGACATGTATTATAGATGAGGTAGTCACTATCTTGCCCCAGAATTCCTATGCAGTTGTGCTGCAAACCATATGCAGCCACCTCAAAGTCTGCCTCTTGCAACGTGCAGACTGTGTTTTGACCAAGTGATTTCAGGGCAAAACGTGTAAAAGTAGGCAGAGCGGAAGGAAGAACAAACATTTCTCTCCCTGGCTGTTTCCTGTGAGTCTTGATAAACCGAAATAATCTGGCTATTTCCTCAGTATTCTTCATCCTCCGTTTGATCCACTCCTCTCTCTTTTTCTCTTCTACCACCCCGTCAAAGTAAAACACCAACTTGATACCAGCTGCCATAAAAGCTTTGATAAAATCCTCTAAAATGGCAAGGTACTCCCGCCACTGGCCACCGCACACCCAGGATTCTGGCGTGTACCAGCGTCTAACGCAACTCATGGCATCTACTACGATAACAGGTGGGGAATCAGGATGATCAATGCGATGCTTTTCTGCCATTTCTCTCAGATCTACTGTTTTGCACGCATCAGGGCAAACTCTTGCCACAAATCCCTGCAAGCCTCTAACACCCATGGCTGATCTCCAAAACTCACAGCAGTCTGAAAGAAGAAAAATAAAAACAACGTTCTAAAATGCAATACTGAGAAACAATTAAATTCTACAATAATAATTTAAAAAGCTGCTTGGAAACAGAACTGTTATTTTTCTGCTTTTGCTGACAACTCATTGCCGTATCCTGGCTTTCAACAATTTGAAACTGTTTACTTCCCACCAGCAAACCTAACTTAAGTACTCATTCATTTTCCCTTCCACTTCTGGGTTTTACATCAGTGAAAAATATAAATATCAAAAGATTCTCATAAATATGACCACACAAAATTCACAGAATCACTGAATGAGTAAGGTTGGACAGAACCGCAGGGTCCAACCTCCCTGCTCCAGCAGGGCCATCCTAGAGCACATGGCATAGGATTGTGTTCGGACGGTTCTTGAGTATCTCCAGGGAAGGAGATTTCAGGTCAGTAGCGTATAGAAAAGTACACAATACCAGAAAAACAAGGATAGATTTTATTTTAAAAATACATGCTTACGGTATTCAAAAGAGAAAGAAAGGAAAGTGAGTTTACAAAGTATTGTTAATAGACAGCTTTTATAAGCATTCCCGAATCCTGTTAGTTAAAGACAGAGTTCTGAATACCATCCTCTTTAACCACAGTTTGGTTTGGAAGGGGCCTTTAAAGGCCTCGCAAGGTGCGCGGCCCGCTGCGCGCAGCCCCAGCAGGGCCGAACCCCCCCGCCCCGGGATCCGTGCGGCGGCGCCCGGGCCGCGCTGCCCGCGCACACCGGGGGCTG